>CM051378.1:14782893-14807893 GCA_028015245.1 Cardamine occulta | reverse complement strand
TATGTCCTGTTTATGTTTTTTTTTTTATTTTTTGATGTAAATTTTTTTAAATCTTTTTACAAAACTATTGGAAATTATCTAAATTTTTTCATATTTTTAAAAATTTCTCTATTTTTTTAAATACCTGAAATACCCATCCCGAAGTTGACCCTTCACAAATTAGTGAGAGTTTGAGAATTGAATTTATTTACCCATTTTTCCGGATCATGTCCTGCTACCCAAAATTTTTGTTCAGTATTTTATTGGGAATAGTTTGGATAATGTTTTTCATTAGCTAAATTACTCGTTCTTGTCCCGTATCCGATATTCAAAATGTACATGGCTAGACAAATTGAATTGATACTTTAGCTTAGGACATAATTTGGTTGTAAAAGTTTATAAGTGGTGTTATGTATATTTTTAAAAACTATTTAAAATTTTGTAACAGTTTGATTATGAGTGTTAAATCCATTTTGGGATTATTTTTAGTTTGGCTTATTTTGGTGTATAATATGTAAAATAGCAATGAATTGGAAAAACTCCAAATATAAAATAAAACTTTTATATCTCTATTTTAGAGTTAGAAATTGAGTAGGGTTGGAGAAGATTTTTATTCTAAACGGAGTTTGAAGGTGGATATGTTGTAATGTTGGAGATGCCCTTAAATATTAATAATGTTTTAAACTTTTATAAAGCTTAAATATCAATAACATTTATACTTCAAATATTTGTAGTCTTTTAAACATTTTATATACCTTATATATAAATAATAGTTTAAATTTTTTTATAATTTATATTTAAAACTTTAGTAAGGTTTAAAACTTTGACTATCCATAATATCAGAAACTTTTTTAAAATTAAATATTTATAAAATTTATTATATTTATTATATTTGGTAAAACTTTTAGAACTTTTAAACTTTTAAATTTTGAACACATGATAAGTAAAGCTTATTTTTCATTTGTATTTAGAATCATTTTGGTCTTTTTAATAATATGTTTATTGCATAAATGTTTTAGCCTATGTGGAGTGTAAAACACACATTTTTTCTTTATCGATTCGGTAATATATGTCTGTTTTTAAAAATTTGAATCACAACATATGCAAATTTTTTTTTAACTTTTTATTAATTATATGTATTATATAATCATTCAAAATAATTTAAAAATATGATAAAAAGGTGATAGCAGAATCATAATTTATACTATTAAATTGTAATATTAGATAAGGAAATAATTATGTTTGGTTGTAAGTATTTGTAATATTAGATAAGAAAATAAATAGTGTTTGGATGCAGAGATAAAATTATCTCATTTAAGTATTCTTGAAAATCTGTTTGGCAATAAGTCCACGAGTACTTGTTTTTTAATAGTATAACTAGATTTGAACCCGTGGTACACCGCGGTTCAATTTTTTTCATATAAATTTGTGTTTTTTTTTGTTTTTTACTATTTATAAATATTTGTATTTTTCTTTACTGTTTATAAATATTTTTATTTTGTTCGTATAATATATATTTGTAGTTTTTTATAATATAAATATATTTAACATGGTTTCGTCTTTGAATTGTAGTGTTTCCATGTAGATGTAGTAACAGAAAACTGATATTGTTTGATTAAAATATACACCAAAACAATCATGTTCTTTATTATCATTAAAATAATTTAGAGCAAATCCTTGAAAACATACGTAAAAATATTTGCATAATTTTGGTTTGAAAACATATGTAAAAATATTTGCATAATTTTGGTTCATTAGTTTTAAAAAAAAGAATAATAGTTTTTTATTTAATATGTTTTATGTATTTTATAATTTTATATATTTATTTTTCTTTGTATCATACTTTAATCTAGCCCCGCAATTGGTATAGTAAATCCGACGACATTGCAGTAATATGTATTAGGTTCAATGTTAAAATCTGTTATTTATAAATTCTCTACATTCAAGGAAAAAAACCCAACAAAATTCACATTAACCCGTGATCAAGTATTACTTGTCGAACAAAATATTTTTTTTTTTAAAGCGTTTAGTTGAAGGCAACCTCATGAATAATCGATCAGAACTGGTCCGTTAGACATATTATTTCAAATTTCAACCTATCGATCAATACATATATCAAACGATTGAACCCCTAATTTTGATCCATAAATTTAAATTATTGTATTTTATTTTAATTTAAAATAATTTAATTTAATTTAGAATTTCAAAGGGGAATAGAGAGCGTATAACCGTTTCTAAACAAACGTATTAATATATATATATATATATATTTAACATATTACTTATTTAAATCAAGTATTTTAATGACTTAATATTTAAACAAATTTTTTTTTATGTAAATTAATAAGAAAGTTTAAATATTTATAATATTTTAGATATTTTAAAGTTTAAATATTTATAGTATTATAAATCTTTTAAAATTTTAACTTTGTTCAACTGAAGAACCGGATTAAACCGAATAAAATATTTAGAATTAAATGTGTGATTAGTCAAACTTCATACTCATTTGTATTTGGAATCATTTTGGTATTTTTATAATATGATTTTGAACTATTGTCCAAAAACTTTAGCCGATATGACACATTGAACACACACTTTTTTCATCATCAATTGAGTAGAATATGTCCGTTGAAAAAAAATAAATCACGACATATGCAGAAAAATAATCTAAAATTTTATTAATTATATGTTTTATATAATCATTCAAAATAATTTAAAAATAATATCAAACAAAAGTGATTTGGAGAATCATAATTCATACTATTAAATGACAATTTTAGACAAGAAAATAATTGTGTTTGGTTGTAAGGATTGTAGAGAATTAATTAGAAGTTGTTTGGATAGATGAATAATTTAATAGTATAAAGATAATTTGATTTAATAGAGATTTAATAGTGTTTGGATGTAGAAGTAAAAATATTTCATTTAAGTATTCTTGAAAAAATGTTTGGTTATAGGTACAATAGTACCTCTTTTTTAATAGTGTAAGTAGATATAAAAAAAAGATGATAGAAGAATCATAATTCAAACTACTAAATCGAATACCTCTTTTTTAATAATATAAAGATATCAAATATATTTTGCAAATTGTAAACGCAAAGGATATATCTTTTGGTATGGGGGTTTCATGTTCCTTTTTACAAATTTTAATGTAAGCTGATCGTAACTAATAGTGATATGCGACACAAGAGAGACTAAAACTAGTAGTGATACATATCAACACATGAATACATGTGAATGTGAACACATGTTAATTATATTACAACGATATGATCCATTTTTTTTATTGCTGATTATTAGAAGAAGACATAAACCATCAGTTCTGAGAAGTAAACAAACATAACCTACCAAAGTTTTCATCAAAACCAAACACATTTCTCTGCAACAACAAACCCCATCGGCTTTTTATTCAATCCAAATTTCATCCTCCTGCGGCTACAAAACATCAACCAAGTCCTAAATGAGTAAACCTTTTGTGTTTGGTTATAAAAAAAAAAAGTTAAAACCACTTTAACCTTTAAGCCATTCGGCGTCTGCGTTTCGCTTTTTCCCATTGTTCAAGTAAACAAGTAACACCTTCTTCAAGTGTAGCCTTCTTATCTTCTTTTAAGTTCCATAGCTCTGTTGTAATATACCTTCCACTCGGGTTATATTCGTTTATCTCCAACAAAGCTTGTGTTACCGCATTGTAAGGACCATCTCCCAAATCTTCCTTCAGCTCCCTCAGCTTTTCGTCTCTGTCATCTATCACTTCCTAGAACCCAATAAACAACAACACAAATAAAAGCTTTAATCTTTCAGGGAGATATAACATAACCAAAACACAAAACCAGGTCGATAAGGCGGTCTTACTTACCACTTCTCTTTCTTGATTTTCGAGCTTGACCCGCTTGAACGGATGCCAATCTGGATCTTTGAGATAGACTTCCCAAAGTTGGAGAACTTCAACAGCTCGGTCCTCCACATCTTGCTGACAGTACTTCTGCTGCATTGCATCCATGAATGGTTTCGTCACGAGCTCTCCCATTCTCTTGACACCGATATTTGTTTTCCATTCTTTCATAATCTACAAAAGGCAAATGAAACAGATATACAAAGACTTAGGCAAATTTCAAATGTTCTCAGAGCTTTTTCGATATGAATGAGAAAAGAACAACCACTTTGATACATACGTTTACCAACTCTTTGCGAGCTTCTTGAAGCTCATCGTTGGTTCTACGCTCTCTAAGGATAAGAGTTTGGTTAAACTTATCAAGGTCCGAGAGTTCTTCTTCCTTCTCAGTTAAATCTTTATAGATATTTTCCACTATTTTCACAACTTCAGCATCGCCATCTGATACCATGTGCTTCCTCACATTAAGCTCTCCTTTCAACTGCTCGATCTGTAGTTCAAGCGCTTGTTTCTGATCTCTCCGTCTTTCTAGTCTCATGGTTCTCTCATGAAGATCCTCCGTTTGCCTCTGTCAAGTACACATCAACATGATCTTTCTCAAGAACCATGAAAATAATACCAACCATTTAAAAGAACAAGAAGAGGGAAGTCACTAACCCTCTGATCCTCAGCCAATTTTTTAACATCCTCATCTGCCTTTTGTTGTTCCATGGATGCTAGTTCAAGAGAACTATTCTTAGATGCATTCTATAAAGAAAGAAATTAATTAGTTTAATTAAAATTAAGTCTAGTTATATTTGGAGTAAATGTATATATACCTGTTCTAGATCTTCAGCCAATTTCATCCTCTCAATTCCATTGTGTGCTTCACGCTTAGCCAACTCATTACCTTTGATTTCGAGTTTCTTCTTCTCTAACTCCAACTGCATCTTTAACCTCTCATGATCATCAAAGACCTTTTGAATGTGACTCATTGTTCTCTCTTGTATATCATTCAGCTTTTGATTATGCTTTACAAGATTCTTTTCCTTCTCTTCCATCAACTCATTAAGCTCCTTTGACTTCACAGAACACAAGTCCGCAATCTCCTTCATGTGTTTGTTTTTCTCTTCAACAAGTTGTGTCAGATTCTGCACAAGCATTTGCTGTTTCCTCGCCTCTTCTTCCGTTAGCTCAGCTATAGTTTTGAGATCACTAGTCTTCCTCAAGTTTTCTCCAATAATAGTATTCCCATTATAATCATCACCACGAGCTATCCACGCGAAAAGCCCCGACTTGAGTCCATCTTTTTTCAACCAGTCCTTTTTACCATGACCATCTACTCGATAAGCTTTGTCGAACAAAAGACCATTGTGAAGTCCATTCCAATCTTTGTTAAACTCCACAATAGCTGTTCCTGAATGTCCCATGTAATTCCATAAAGGACGAACTCTAGTAGGATTAAATCCTCTTTGAATATACTCATCCCTTAGCTTTGATCCACTATCACCCACACGTCGACCATCTAATGACCGTGAAGTTGGAATGTTAACCACAATACCTGTTTCATCCACATATACACAATCAACAAACCCACATTGGTAGCCAATATAACAAAAAAGTAAGAACCTTTGGATACATATTCACTACACCCAATTACTGCATATCTTTTAAGATAAGCTAACAAAGTGTGTTACTTCAAGAATAGGTGAAAAAGTTTGTACCTTTGAATACATATTCAATAACCCACATTGCAATTCAATATAAGGAAAAAAAGTAAGAACCTTTGGATACATATTCACTAAACCGAATTATTCCATATCTTAAGATAAGCTAACAAAGCGTGTTTCTTCAAGAATATGTGAAAAAGTTTGTACCTTTCCAAGGATACACGAGCTTCTCGTCATGATCACAATCTTGAATTGAATTACCATTTTTCTGACGCTTTGATGAAGGTTCTGCTTCAACAGCTGAATCAGCAAGATCTTGTTGAAGGTATTTGACAAGAGCAAGGTGACTTGCTTTCACTTTTGTACTTCTTTTATCTGAATTGCTATTACCAACTCCAGAAGCATGTTGAAGAAGATCTTTGTACTGAAAACTTGGTTTCTTTTTGTTAGGACAGTAAGGACATGCAAAAGCTTGAGGAGAGAGTTTCACTTTTAGCTTCCCACCTTTAAGATTAAGGTACATTTTGTCTCCATACTCATCTATTTCAGATTCACTGATATCTGAATCTTCGTCATCTGAGCTTAAAATCACTGTGCTTCCCATCTTGTTCCTTTGTTTAGGTTATACAATCAAAAAGTGAAATCAATTAGAAGAAAAAAAAACTCTGATCTGCTTTTGAATTTCAACAATGCAACTCAATTCCAATTACTTTTTTCACCTAAAGTTGATTCCTTTAAAAAAGTTATTCTCTTCTCCTCTCTCTAATGGGTTTTCAATAGTTTATGGGATTTGCATGTTTGAATTTTACAGAAATTATGAAGATTCAGAGGCTTGCGTCAAAGGGGAATAAGACAGTGAGTTCGAAACTAAACGAGATCTATCTTAAACCTTAAATCTCTGTTTTGTATTCGTTTCTGAAAAAAAAAAAAAAGTAGTTTGCGAAACTTACAAAGAAAGGTCCTGAGTGTCCGGAAGAAGAAGAACCGGGTCTCTCTTTCTCTCTCTCTTTGTTTGTTTTAGGGGTGTCTTAGGATTTAGGGTAGTTTTTAAGTTTTAAGAGGAAAATTGGGTGTATGACAAAAAAAAAAAAAAAAAAAATTGGGTAGTTTTAAGTAGAGGTGGACATTTCGGTTTATGGTTTGGTTCCGATTCGGTTTTTTTGTTTTTTTGTTTTACGATTTTATACAAGGGCGGAGTCAATGTATTAATGGATGCATTTGTACCCTATAAAATATAAATATTTGAGTGTTTTACATTAGACAGATTAATGAAAGTGGCAATTTGGTTAGTAGTGCACCTAATAAATGTTAGAGAAAGGGTATTCAAAACCTCTTAATAACAATTTTGCAATATTTTGTACCCATTAAAACAACATTATAACTCCGCCACTGATTCTATAGAAAATAAAACTATTTAGAAACCGACTGAAATACGTTTTGGTTCGGTTCGATTTTCTTCGGTTTATGATTTTAACCATACTTAATTCGGTTTCGGTTGGTTTAGTTTTGGTTTCGTTTTTTTTTATAGATTATTCAAAACCTCTTAATAACAATTTTGCAATATTTTGTACCCATTAAAACAACATTATAACTCCGCCACTGATTCTATAGAAAATAAAACTATTTAGAAACCGACTGAAATACGTTTTGGTTCGGTTCGATTTTCTTCGGTTTATGATTTTAACCATACTTAATTCGGTTTCGGTTGGTTTAGTTTTGGTTTCGTTTTTTTATAGATTATTTCATAAATCAAAATGAGTCTTAGAGGACAACATAAAGAACAATCGTAGGAAGTTAAAAAAATTATAATCCAAACCAAATAAATAATAAACCTAAATCTAAAATCTAAAACCAAACCTATAAAACTAGAAGCAAAACGAAAAAAACTTAGTGAACTTCCATCATTTATGGGAATCAACCGTCACATTAATTCAAAATCAATTAGAGTGGAAAGTTTAAAGAGAATAAAAATTAAATTTAATGATATAGTTTCAGAAGCTCTATGAAACTCTAGTAAAAGATAAATGATTGAGGCAAAGTCTCAAAACCTAAATAAGAGTCTATCTATCTTTTTTTTGTCATCTAATTAATATTAATAAAAATGAGAGGGTAGGATACAAACAAAACCTTGCTGAAAACAGCAGGTATACGGTATGATGAAGACAAAACCCATCAAAAACCGTACAAAAAATGGCTCTAACACTAGCCTAAGTTAGATCAATTAACAAACACAATTAGACAGAGGCAAAGGATATCTCATCTTCAAAGAGAACTTCAAGCCAACCTGGAGTTCCAACAACCACATAAGACTGCAAATGAGAAGACTTAGCTGCACTTTGAGCAATGAGAGAGACTCCTCTATTAGTGCAATGAGTTTCTAAAATGAGTTTCCAAGACTCAAGGTTTTCGAGTATAGACAAAATCTCAGCGGCTTGAAAAGCAAAGGAAGGCCATGCTTTTGGCCTGTTGACAGCCTTCACTAAATCTGTAGCTTCTATTGCTAAGATTAAATTGTCAATGCGGTGATCACGCATTGTCTATGCAGTCCAAATAACGGCCATGTATTTGGCCTCATCTTGTGAATCAATAATCGAGAAAGCCCTTCTGCTGTGAATTTTCACAGCCCCAACTTCATCTCTTAAAACCCATAACATACCAGCAATGCGCTTTCTTTTATCCCAAGTGACTCCTATGTTGCATTTAACCTAATCCCGAGGGGGAGGACCCCACGAAGCCTTTACATCAGCACTTAGATTATTAGTCTGAGCAACCTTTTGATTAAGAGTCTGTGCAAGAAGTTAATACGCTGCATCCTCTTCTATTTTGTTCATGGTGTCAAGCGGGTGGAAGGATTTTCCTTCAAAACATAAAGTGTTCCTGTTTTTTCAAATTCTCCATAGTATCCATAGGAAAGGTCTTCTAATATCTTGCGGAATGAGTGAATTAAGCCGCATTTGGAATAGATAAAAGAGATTAGAGTAAACTGACAGGTGATCAAAACCATTCTCCGGGACTGGAAATCTAGACAATGCCTAAGTTTGGCGAGCAATAGTGCATGTGAAGAGGACATGGTTAATAGATTCCCCATACAATCCACATATTTGGCATCTTGTATCCGTATTAAGGCCTCTGATACACAGCAGATCAATTACATGTAATGCACCGCTGGCTGCTCGCCAAAGAAATGCATGAACTTTTGGTACTGTAGGGATTGACCAGACCATCTCTTTGACTCGGTTCAAAGATGGATGCGCCTCTGCAATCTGGATGATATTTTCTTTGTGTATTCGGTTTGCTAGCCAATTTTCGAACTTCACCGAATACTCCCCACGGGCTTAATCGTTGGATTCTTACAATGTTTTTAGGGACAAAAAGATCATGCATCATCTCCAAATTCTACCCTCTTTGAGAGACATCGATCAGATCACTAACTTTGAGATTTAGATTAAAGGATATTTGCCTCCTAAAGGGAGGTCTCCATTCATTATCAAATATCCAAGGGTCAGTCCACACCATGAAGGAGTCTCTCTTCCCAATCTATCGAGAAATACCTTGAGCAAGCAGATCTCTGCCATGGAGAATATTTCTCCACCTATAGGAGGGTCTGTTTTCCTAAGACAGCTTCCATGACTTCATCCTCAGTATAATATATGCTTTTGATGAGTTAAGCAAAAAGACAGTCATGTTCTTGGATGAGCCGCCAAGCTTGTTTAGCCAGCAGTGCTTGGTTGAAGCATTTGATGTCCCTAAATCCCAAACCACCATTCTCTTTTGATAGGCACATTTTTTCCCTGCTCACCCAATGGATATTCTTCTTGTTCTCCACCGCATTCCACCAAAAATCAAACATCGTACTTGTAAGGTTTAATGTGGTATGCTTGGTCAGTTTAAAGCAGCTCATGGCGTAAACTGGCGTGACCAGAGCCACTGCCTTCATCAAGGTTTATTTACCTCCTAGGGAAAAAGATCTCTCAAACCAACCAGAAAGCCTAGTTTTCAGTTTATCTTTAATATACTTAAGGAGTTGGTTTTTTGATCCACTAAAGCATTCTGGCAATCCTAGATAAGTACCTGCTCCTCCCTCCGAGAAAATCCCTAATTGATTTTGGATGGCATTCTTCTTTTCCTTTTCAATTCTTGAGCCAAATGTAACAGATGATTTGAGGAGATTGATGGTTTGCCCAGTGGTAGAGCCATACTTTTTTAGAATCAGACTCAGCCTCTTAGCTTGGTTGATGTCAGCGAATAACAAATGATGCACTATCATCTGCGAATAGCAAATGATGCACCTCCGGACCATTGACATTGAAGCTGATGCCATTAATTAAGCTTAACCTTTATGCTTTATTCATGAGATGAGTAAAACTCTCAGTTGAGAGCACAAAAAGAAAAGGAGATAGGGGATCCCCCTGTCTTATCCCACTACCTGGAGCAAAAAAGCCAAAAGGTTGGTCGTTGATCAAGACAGAGAAGGTCACAGAGGTTACACAATACATCACCCACTTCGTCCAAACCGGATGGAAACCCATAGCTGACAACAATATTTCGAGATATTTCCACTCAACCCTATCATAGGCCTTTGACATATCTGTCTTTACCACCATAAACTCTTTAGATACCTCTGGATGCGTTCTCAGCGAGTGCATCATCTCGTGGGCGATCAAGATGTTATCAGAAATCAGCTTATCTGCCACAAAGGCTGTCTGATTATAAGAGATAATCTTGTTAAGAAAATGCTGCAGTTTTCTTACCAGTATCTTTGATACCGTCTTATACAAGACTAAGCATAGGCTGATTGGTCTTAGATTCGCCATAAGAGAAAGATTGGTCTTCTTCGGAATCAGACATAGGTGCGTGTAATTCCACTCAACTGGAAAACACATGTGGAAAATAAGCTCTGAACCTCCTTAACTACTTTATTCCCAATGACATTCCAGTATTTCTAGAAAAAAAACCTGTGAATCCATCGTATTGCAAATATTGCCTCCTTAATCTCATCTTTGCGAACCTCCCTAATGAGCTCACGGTTCGTGGAGGCAGAGACTCTAGGAGAAAAGTCATAAAAAAACCCTTGAAAGTCATAAGGGTTAGTGGATCTGAATAAGTCTCTGAATAAGCTTATGCCACTGCACCTTTAGACACCTCAGACATTTGAGTACAACCATTCACATCCTTAAGTTTCTCCAACCTTTTTTTTCCTCTTGCTGCTATGACTGAGTTGTGGAAGAATTTAGAATTTTTATCCCCTGCATTCAGCCACTTTTCTTTAGACTTCTGTCTCCAGTAATCCTATTTTTCTCTATAAGCCCACGCAAGGTCTTGCTTCATTATCAAGATGCTATCGAGTCTTGGATTATCCACAGATTGCTCAACCTCCAAAGCATCATGGATATGGTTAATACGAGTGAGAGCATTACTTGGGTTCTCCTTTTTCCTCTTAATCTTTCAGCCACTGAAAAACCTCTTATATGATTGCTGCAATTCCAAGCCAGAGAGATAGCTTCTTTCACCCTTGACTTGTTGAGAAACTTTCTATCAAACCTAAAGCTGCCTTTATAGGAGTCTTGAGAAGCTGCTAGTTTTACCAGAAGTGGCCTATGGTCTGACCCTCTCTTCTCAAGGAAGGTCTGGCTTGATGCTGGAAAAGTCTTGTGCCAATTCTTGTTCCCAAAACATCGATCAAGTCTACCTTGAACCCAAAGATCATACTGTCTCTCTCCCCACGTGAATCTATTTCCGTTGCTTGGCAGTTCTGAGACTTGGCAGCAATTAATCATATCTTTAAAGGGAAGAAAATCTGAATCTCCCCTTCTTGGGCCTCCTGAGTCTATCTATCTAGGACTTTTTTTTTTATCTTTTTCTAATATATTTTTTTCTGTAATGTTGATTCGTTTCTAAGAAAAAAAAGTTTAGTTTCATTAAAGTTAGCTAACAAGAATACTTATTATATATATATATATATATATATTTTTCCTAAGCCTTCAGAGTTATACAACTCGGTCCTCAAGGAACTTCCTCTATCAAATTCCAAGCTAACTCATACCCTGATTTGACTGTATCTTTCTCCGATTTTGTATAATGCCAAATTAAAATGTTCTCTTTATTACATATCTATTATATAAGTATATATTAAAAAAATTAAAAAAAAATTAAAAACATAATGGTTTTATGGTTGTAAATCGAACCGAACCAAAATCAAAATAATTCTATAATAGTAACCAAACAGGTTTTAAGCAAAACCAAAACCAAACAGTTTGGTTCGGTTCGGTTTTTTGGTTACAGTTATTTTGCCCACCCCTAGTTTTAAGTTTTTATTTGAAGAATATTAGTTTTTAAGAGAAAAATAGAGGGTATTAATTTGAAAACTACCTAATCTTCAAATAAAATTTTTAAAACTACCATATTTACCAATTTCCTATGTTATCCTCTTGTTCACCTACGGTTGAAGAATAGTATATGTCACTTAAGAAAATCTGAAAATGTTATTTTAAATTTTGCTTTATTTTACTCTTATTTTTGATTGGTAACCAAAAGTAGATTTTATTTTATTTCTAAATAAATATATCTATCTTATTATATAAACTTGGGTTGCACTCACGAGAAGCCAACACGTGTCAAAATTATATGTAACGAGATCATGACACGTGTTACAAATAATTTAGATATTGCAACATGTCAAATTCATAAATACAGGAATAAAATCATATCTTAAAGAAAACAAGAAATCGATAATTTGATTATTTATCTAATCAATAACTAAAATTAAGAAATAATTAAAAAAACAAAAATAAAGTCATATCTTAAGAAAAAAAAATAACTAAGAATTTTTTAATTTATCGAATCAATTATTAAAATTCAAAAATATTTTTCAAACAAATACAAATACGAAAATAAAACAATACCTTAACAAAAAATGGAAATCAAAATTTGTTATTTTTTCTAATCTTATCTTATTATATAAATTTTGCTAGCTCTCACTAGAGTTCGACTCGTGTCAAAACTATAATTAACTAGATAGTGACAAATGTCGCTCGATCGATAAGATTTTAACACGTGTAAAAGATATTATGTTATTTTTATTTAGATTAATAAAAAAATGAGTAAAAACAATAAATAATAAAATAAATAAATTTTTACTATCTATTTTTAAAAAAATTTAGGTTAAATTTTATTATCTCAATAAAATTTGAACTTTAATTTTCAAATTTAGATTTTTGGATTTATATCCCTTTTATTTAAGCTCTAATAAATTTTTTAATCACATATCTCTAATTATTTGAGCTAAAAATAATTATCAAGATCACTTAATAAAATATATATTTAGATTTAAACCTACAGAAAGATTAAATAATAGAATATATATTTAGAATTTAAACTTTAAAATTTAATAATATTTAAAATTTTCTTATCATATTTAGATTTTTAGTTTTTATATACGCCCTCTGTTCTAGAAAGCTTGATGTTAAAGATATTTTACACAAATTAAGAAAATAATCATTATTTTTTTAAAATATATTATTTTCTCTTACCAATAATTATTCTAATAATTATAAACTAATAGTAATATAGTAAATATAAATATTTTCAATCATTACATCTTGATATTTACAATTTATCAAGAAAATAAAGAAAAAACACTAGAAAATCAATCTTTGTGAAACAAAATAAAGGAGGTAAAACATCAAGCTTTCTGAAATGGATGGAGTATTATTTAAGCTCCAATAAAAAAATCTAACACACTTCTAATTATTTGATCAAGATACATGTTGGTTGATCGATATAATTCTAACACATAGAAAAAAATAAAAATAATAAAATGTATATACTTTAAAATTTTTAATTTTTCTAAAATATGTTAAATCTTATTACTTTTAAAATTTAAAATTTTAGATTATTTAAACCCCAATAATTTTTTTTATATGCTTGTAATTATTTGAACAAACAAAATTTTTTTTTTATATAATCCAACCTAAATTACTATTCTAATTGGTTAGGTGTTAAATAATATTTTGTCTAATTCTTTAACAGAAGTTACATATAATTGGCACAAAATAATAAAATAGTTAGAAAATTTATAATATTCTTAGTTTATGAAACGAAGAAACAACATCTCTATTGAACATGGAAATTGAAGGAAATATTCTCCACAGAGAAGAAAATGTGTGTAAATGATTTCTCACAAAGTAAATAAGTCAGAATTGTTCTTTCTTAAATAAAATAAGTAAAAAAAAGGCGGAAATCCATTCAGAGAAAGTTGTTTATGCGGAGCCAAGTCTCATAGACTAATATAGATCCAGAGGAGGGAGCACGGTGGAGAGACTTCCGCTAGAGATTAAAGATAATGGTGGATGAGAATCCGATGACTGAAAAGAAAAGAAGCCACGAAGACCAAACATCTTCAAGTATAAAGCCCGATATAGGAATAAAATCGAGAGATGGTGAGGGAGAGTTGAGTGAAAAGATGTTGTTGAAACAGTCAAGATTCAAAGAATAGTGAATGTGTGAAAATAAAATGATATTTTTTTGGGAACCGAGATAATATCTGAACATCAAAGAGACAACAAAGATCCTGCCAGAAGAACGTCTCGCCTATATATGAGCACGAGCATAGCCGCCGGTCACATAATAGGACTGGGCGTTCGGATTTGGTTTAGGTCTATCGGGTTTATAAACCTATGATCCATTCGAGTATTTATAATTTTTGGTTCGGTTCAGTTCCATCTGAGTTTGAGTCAGTTTCAAGTACATAAAATATCTAAGAAAATGAATTAAAATTGGTTAAATTTGAATAAAGTTTGATTGAATTTTCACAAAAAAATTCAAGATATTTGATTACTTTGGGTATTTTGGTTATTTCGGTCTAAAATTAATGATATTTATGGATTTATAAGTATAGGATAATTGAGTTATATCAAGTTTAAATATTATTAATATGTGGGTATATAGTTGTATTTTGAGTTTTTCGGGTATCCATTCGGTTCTCGGTTCAGTTCTTCAGATATAGGAGTGTAAGACCTATTCAAGTTTTTCTCGGTTTGGACTTAGGTTTTGTATCCCTTTTCGGGTCGGATTCGGTTCGGTTCTTCGATTCCTGATATTTTTTCAAAATCTATCTCACACGGTGATCGGAAAAACAAATAACAAGATGGAAGCAAAATCTCTTTGACGTGGTATAAACTTTTAATATGTTAATAATAAAATTGTAATATACAAAATTTAAATTAATTTATTTATGTAAAAAAATAAACTTATGTATATAACTCATTTTCTAAAGAAACATGCTTTCTGTTTCTTCCCCTAAAATAATTTAAAATATTTTATTAACAAAAAATATTTAATTTATTGATTATACCTAAATTTGAGTTATTTTTAAAGTTTAGAAAAGCCGTGTATCGAATAGATCTTAATCTAGTTTTAGATAATAGAACGAAAAATAGCAGGTTGATTTACTGAAAATCACTTTCCAAATTTCTACAAATTTGATAAATTTTGAGAATGATTCAGGTAATTATAAGAAAATTTTAAATAAGTGTAGATTTTTTTTCCTATTTTGATACTTCATCATATATCCAATCGTTTTTTTATTAGTAAAATACAAATAATACTCCGTCTGTGTATTACTCCTTCCGTTTCAAATTAGTTATCGTTTAAGGTTGTTTCACACATATTAAGAAAACATTTAATTTTTCAGTTTTACCCCTAGTTAATGTTTATTTGATATTATTTTATTGGTCAAGATATTAAAACAAGAGGGACAAAGTTGAAAATCTTATCAAACATATGCATTGAAAACATAAAACGACAATTAATATGAAACGAGTTTTAAAGTCTAGAATGACAACTAATATGAAACGGAGGGAGTACTATATTAGATGTTTTAGAAAAAAATTTCAAGTTTTTGTGTACAAATTTTAATTGATTTAAATATTATAATCATTAAAAATTTCAGTATTTTATACCTTTTGTTGAGTTGTTTGAAATTATGTTTTCAATGTAGAAATTTTTAAAAATAACATCTATAATATTTAAAAAACCCTGCACTTTTAAATAAGATATCAAATAAATTAAAAGAGAGCGAGTAGTACCAGTAGATAATTATCTAAATATAAACAAATATAATATGAAAAATTAAAGATGTGTATGGATCGGAACAGACATCTCTCGTTCCAAAATGGACAGGCTTAAAGCAGAATAAGAAAAAAGTCAATAAAATTAAAAGATGAGAGAGATAAAAAAACTGGCACCTCGAATATTACATCAAAATCAACTTTTATTAAGTGTGGCAAAACAAAAAGTTCTTGAAACCAACTCCTTTTCACTGTCTTGGTTCTTACTTTCTTGGAATTTGTAGAAACATTTGTTTATGCCACAAACTGCAATTTACAACGAACATAAAACTATTTTTATTTTATGTAGGAATCCCATTTGTTTGTGTTAGCGTGGTTGTGACGCGCTAATCAATCGCGTTTATCATACCGCATAACGAGACTGACTCACTTGCATACGTACATGAGTTACATCGTAATCGTATCCAGTTACTAGTACTACTGTACTGTACATTCACATGAGAGAATCTAAGATTGAACCGGGTCGGGTCTAAATGTAACACCTGTGTTCTGGGCAATGGAGTTTCGGTATGGACAATGTTACGGTCAGTCGAGAAATTCTGAGATTTTGTCATTCGGACAGATTCGGTCGTTCGGACATGTGTGTTCGGAAAAACATGTTTGGTCGGAAAATAGAGTTTGGTCTGGAAGTGGACGAGTTTGGTCTTGAAGTGGACATGTTTGATCTGAAAATGGACAAGTTTGGTCGGAAAATGGAGTTTGGTCACGTTCGGACAATTCTGGTCGGATCCGGACAGGTTTGGTCGGATTTAGGACAAGTTTTGTCCGAAAAATGAAAATGGTCGGCTCAGGCTGGGGAAGTCAGGGTTAAATTATTTTGGAAAATGATTAAGTTGGGTCGAGGTGGAATTTGGTTGGGCCATCTAGAAATCCTGATTGGATCAGGATTCATTAAAGAAAGACTACGGACCAAATAGGGGAAATTGTTGGGCTTGGACCAATTGGCTCGGTCAAATCAACTTCTGTTTCGATCAATCCTAATATTTTAGGAATTAATGACAATCGAACGAGCTGGAATTGGTTTAAGGAGATTTTGATATTTTGGGTTGGTTATGGAACCAGATATGCGGATTAAGGTGTTTTGTGACCCAAATTTGATTGGTTCAGTCAAATCGAGTTTTGTCAAGTCCCAAACTCGTAAAATATATTCTAAGTATGGAATAAGGCGGTGGTGTGAATGGCCGAGTCATACTATGAAGATGGGCCATTATTTGTGAGTTTTTGGTGGGTTTTTCTTAAGGTCCGAGGTCCAATTCGTGGATTAAACTTAAGGGGCGATTAGTATAAGAGTTTTGAGGGTTTTAGAGTCGCATAACACAGAGAGTTTGTGCAGCCAGAGCTAAGAACCCTAGAGCTTCGAGTTTTGGAGATTTTGGCCGAGAATTAAGGTTCGTGAAGGGGTAAGCGATTCCTTTGTGATTTTTGTGATTCTGTTTTGATCAGATCTCGTTATTAAGGTATTAATGTTGATCTATCACAGAAAATCTGCCAGTTGCCGATCTATTTGAGGAGTTGTTCGTGAACCCTTAGAGCTTTACCGTTCGTCCGAAAGTTCATCGATTGGTAAGCGAATCTCATCACAAATCCAGTGTTCTGGTCTGATAGTTTTGGGTTATTTAAGATGTTTAGTGGTTCTGTGGCAGAGATCTTCGAGAAGCTTGAGTAGTTTTGGGATTTGGTTAGCATAGCTCACGCGGACCCGAACCGGTAAGGGTTTTGTGTTAGTTGTGAGTATGCATTTTGTTGGGGTTTTGGTTAGATATTTGTATTGATTGATTTTATGTGTCTTTAGGTTAATCAAAAGCTTCTGAGATATTAAGGTGAGTGCGTGACCGTGGTTGGTGTATTTGAGACGGTTTGTTTGTGTGGTTGTTTTGTTGTGTTATTGGTATTGCGTTTGATGTCTTGACAGTTTGGGTTCCATTTGTTGTGTGTATGTGCTTTGGCATATACGTTTGAGGGAACCGTTGCTTTACAATAATATTGACATAATTAATCGCATGTAATTGAACCTTATTTGATATGTTAAACCGGTTAGACAGGACGATCGCTTCACTAGACAACTTTTGTTGTTTACGCATCCACTCGTTGATGCAGGTAATAAAGATTAAGGAAGAGCTCGCGGGACCTGGAGGCGTTGGATGGGACGGATGGTTTATTGGGAGTTTGAGTTTAGTTGATTTTATTATTTTGTGCTTTGAGTTTGATGTTTAGTTGCTTAAGATCCATGTTAGCGAGTATTTGAGATATTTGAGTTATTGAATTATTGAGAAATTCTTTTGTTGAGATTTGGTTACTTGAATGGAATTTATTTGAGAAATTTTGAGACTCGTTTGCATGACTTAAGTGTTGTAGTTCCGCTGTGCATATAAACTTTGAATTTGAGGAAATCCGGAAACTTCGTTTGAGACTTAGAGAATTATCGAAAAAAAATTTGAGGTCTACCGATTAACACCATTGTTAGGGCAGATTTTAGGGATAGGGGTGTTACACTAAACCTATTTCGGCCCGTTTGGAACCTAATTTCAAAGCCCATTATGTTTTTTCACAAACCTTAGATGTGAGTGAGATAGGAACCTTCATATAAGGTAAGTTCAAATTTTTTACATTCATATTTTTTAGGCAACACCTTTATTTTCATTTCGGTCAACTTACTTTTTTTTTTTTCAACAGTCAACTTATTAAAGAAGATAGTTATTGAAAGATGAGAAAAATCGAAGGCTAAGCCAAAGAAACTCAACACACTAGCCAAGATGAGTTTACCTAATATCGAACCATTACTGGCAAAATCAACATATATTTTACATCTAATCGAACCAGACCAAACGGAATTGAACATTTCGAAACCAAATCCGAAAAAGAACTTGAGATGTCGTTAACCGAGGAATGAGTAACAGAAAACATGTCACTATTCGATTCCTATTTGAATTTAAAAACCAAACTAAAACTAAACCCAGTACACAAATGATATGCTTAAACAGTTAAACCGGTAGGCGGATTCTGAACAACCTCATGCAAGTTAGTTTCACTCCACAAGTAAATGTGCATAACTGCCTACCATAACTTTCAAATCCACACATCAAACAAATCACAAACCATATTAAACCGGAAGCAAATCAGGGCAGAAAGACATAAACCATAAATCAAACAGAGCAGATTTTGAAATTAACTTAATTCATATTGAGATTCAGATTCACAGACTCCAAAATGTTTACACCAGACACATAGAGTTATAAACAAAGCCAAAAGAAAGGAAGCAAATTTTAAAATCCAAAACAAACAATAAACCAGACAACATGGAGAATTACAAATCCGGTACGATACAATTAACCGATATAGATATGAAGACGAATAGCGATGGTGAAGATGGTGATGAGACCGAAGAAAATGATGGTGTGGACGAGAATAGAGGCACCACTAGTATGCATACTCCCGAATTCAATGACTCGACCTCTCGCCGGAATCTGAAAGAGAAGTCCCGGAGTCAAAAGCACGAACAATATCACAGCAACCACTACAGGTCCCCAATCCGCCATACTTAGCCACTAAAGAGAAAGACAGAGAAATATCAGAGGAGAAGTTAGAGAGAAAAATATGGTTTTGAGAGTTTTTTTTTGTTTTTATGTTTCGTTTTGAAGAATGCGAAACTTCCTCGTACGGTGTGAAAATGAAACGGCCGGTGGCAATGTCACGTGCGGATACGTTGTTTTTCGAACGATGTGACACGTGAGTCCGTGACTAATGTGTGACGGAAGTTAGAATCGTAACGGGCTACTTTAGGGTCCAGTTTGGACGTAAATCTGATATGTCTGTGAAAATACCTTCTAATAACTTTGTGAAGACGAAAATATCCTTAAGGTATAATTGGAAAGTAGTTGTACCCAATTATACTATAACTACTCGGATTACTAGGTATAACTGGGTATCAGTTATACCAAAATATCTAAGTAATACCAAAATACTTCGGATTACTTAACCTGGTATCCAGTTATACCCACTTATACCCAGTTATACCACACATATGAGATTTGAATCATGGTCGCGCAAAGCGGATGAGCGCGCGTAGCAGATACTTTTCCACTGAGCCATAGTGTTTTGCTTGGTATCACTTACAATTTAAATTATATAACCTACTCGGATTACTAGGTATAACTGGGTACCAGTTATACCGAGTAATACCAAGTAATACCGTACCTACTCGGACTACTCGGTACAACTAGAATCCAGTTATATCCAGTTATACCCAGTTATAACACACATATAAGATTCGAACCCTGGTCGCGCGAAACGGATGAGCGGGCGTAGCAGATACTTTTCCACTGAGCCATAGTGTTTTTCTTGGTATCACTTATAATTTAAACTATATAACCTATTTTCAGAGATCATTAAGGGTAAATTTATCTTTTATGTAATGGAGGGTAGTCAAAGTTATTTATTCACAAGGAAGGTCAATACATAATTTGTCTCGTTTAGTTTTGTATCTCAGTCGAGCCACAATATAACCTTTTATCCAAACGACGCCGTTGGCTCTTTTACTTTATTAATACTTTCTTCTTCCAAAAAATCTCATATACACTGTTGCAAAAAATTCTCACAATTCTTTATTGTTCTACTCTATAATTCTGATATAGACTAAGGAAACATGTTATTTTTTTTACTTATGAATTCCTATATTAACATACGAGTATAGGTGTGATACAATAATTGTTAGTTTGGTGTTACAAATGTATTTAGCTTCGAATATTCACATGGTGATGAAAATGCATTTCATGTATTTAGAAAAACAGATTATAACGTACCTTTAATTGAAAATCTTTATATTTTATTACTATTAATCTTTTTTTTTGCCGAGTTGGATTCAGTGGCGGAGTGGCGGAGGCATAACATATATTTATTGGGTCATACTGTCATAGTAAATTTAACAAAAAAACATAAATTGTATCCAAACCATAAAAAATATCAACAAAAAAAAATTATATCCAAACCATTGAAAATGTAAAAATGTCATATACGCTCACTCATGTCTTGGAATCGCTTGATTACTGTTTCGTTTGAAACAGTATCAAGCACATGTTTTTTAATATAACAGACGAGACAATCACTTAAGAATACATCACCAATACGATTACGCAATACCGTCTTCACAATACTCATTGCAGAAAAACATCTTTTGACGGTCGTGGTTGCAACAGGAAAAATCAAAGATAGCTTCAAAAGTCGATATACCAAAGGATGTGAAAGATGTTTTCTTGTCTCTACCATCACACGAGCAAGATCAACAAGATTCTTTAAATCAGTAAACCTTTCATCTTTTTGCACATTATCAAGGTAGATGTCAAGTTGATGACCAAGAGATTTATGCTCCACAAAACTAAAGTCGTCGGGATAAATCTCAGCCAACCTCTTGAGCATTGACTTGTCAAATTGACGAAAAGAATCTATCGGACTTAAGGAAGATGTGCAAACAAGTAGTTCATAATTCATCTCATCAAAACGATCACTAAAATCTTGAAGTTGCATATCTAAGACAGTGTATAAATAATTCACCTTATAGTGATATAAATTGGTTATGCCGGTCTTTTTCTTGGTCTTCTTGAATCTACAAATTCTTCATCCATAGTGAGCATTTCAGTGTTATTTTTCTCGCAAAAAGAACTAACTTTAACCATAAACTCATCACATCCATCATCTCTAAGCTTGTTCAACTGGCGTTTAGTAGATTTCACCAATGATATAACATTCAAAATATCTTGGTCTTTTCTTTGTAGAGCTTGTGATAAATTATCAGTGAGTCCCAAAACATGTAGCATCAAATGTAGGTGTGAAAATTCTTGAGAATACCAAAGACTTGTTGTCTTTTGGTGATGTTTATACCTTCTCCCTGGATATACTCAAGAACTTTAATGATAGTCGAAAACAACTCAATAAGTCTAATAAAGTCTTATAATGTGAACTCCAACGAGTATTTCCAGGTCTTTGAAGGAAAAACTCATGATTCAATCCAGTTCCAGTCTTAATTTCACCATTGTTAATCCCTTATTCCACTGTTTTCTATAGGATTCGCGGATCATATATTTTCTCTTGCAAGAAGCTCTAACTACATTCAACAAAACAGAAATCATGTCAAAGAATTCTCCAACTTCTAGATGTTTTTTCGCAACTGCCACGACAACTAGCTGAAGCTGATGAGCAAAGCAGTGAACATAATATGACGAGCCACTTTCTTTCAAAATATCTTAATCCATTGAATTCTCCCTTCATATTGCTAGCTCCATCATAACATTTCCCTCTCACTTTTTTCAAACTCAATCCATATTTAGCAAACAAAGAATCAATAGCACACTTTAGAGATAAAGATGATGGTTCCTTCACATGAACAATGCCAACAAAACTTTCTTTGACAATTCCACACTTATCAACGAAACGAAAAACAACTGTCATTTGCTCTTTATCCGAAATATCAGCAGATTCATCTACTAGCAAGCCAAATACATCATTATCTATTTATTCGATAATAGATTTGGTTACCTCTTCTGCAAATCAATGCACAATATCTTTTTGAGTTGAAGGAGATGTCAACTGATTATTTTTAGGAGCATTCTTCAACACAACTTTGCTTACAACCTCATTATGACAAGCAGTATATTGCAGAAGCTCTAAGAAATTACCTTTATTTGATGATTCTTCTGACTCATCATGACCATAAAATGGTAATCCTTGGTGTAGCAAGTGTTTGGAAACATCAACAGAAGCATTCAACCTAATTCAATAATCATTTTTCATATTATCACTTTGCATATTAAAAACATGTTTGATAGACTGGCCTTGTCTCAACAAATACTCACATTTTTTTTAGGTGTTATTGTGAAAACTATTCACATTATATTCCACATGTTGTTCCAACTTTTCAGCATGTTTATTCCACCCATAAAAACTAGTTGATACAAAGCTATCACACCCAGCTTGTTTTTCAGCTTAATCTCGGAATACGTATCTCATCTCTTTGATTAGGATGATAACTTAAAATACTCTGTCTCATATCTAGATCCCATCGCAAATCATCCAAATCGACATGAGCTGATGGAGGCCCGAGTGGAGGTGGAGATTTTCTTTTCAAAAACTGATATATTGAATTTTTTTTCATTACCTACATAAAAAAAAAGTCAGAATCAGTATTATATAAAATTATTTACATACGTATAGATCATTAGTAATAAGAAATTTAAATCAAACTACTAAATTATTAATAATTTATATTTTATCTATACAAAAAATATTAATATCTATTGATGAAATTTAGAGACAAAAACAATTCCCGTTGGAGATAGTTTTGTGATTTCTTTGACTATCTCATCCATACAAGTCGCAATCTAATACAAACTCAGATGACCTGAAGTCTTACTCTTGGATGAAGGCTTCATAGTTCAAGTTACTATTGTTGACTTCTCAGATTGAAAAAAAAAAGTTTTTAACGATTGAAGAAAAACTAAGAAGAAGGAAGCCAAACAGTTTATTTTTAATAGGTAAATACGTAAAAATTAATAAGCAGTTAACTTAATTTTTAATGGGTTATGTTAATGGATATGTCTCAATTTTGATAATTTTATTGGGTATTAAAATTCTGTATGAAGTAATATAAAGATTGGCTTCCTCTAATATCAAACTAAAATTTCGTAGGGATCAATATCCTTGTTTGATTGGGATCAATTTAACTCTTCTAATAATAATTCAGCTATTTTTAAAAAATTCATTGGTGTCAATTGCACCCATTAAATAGGCATTGCCTCCGCCCCTTGGATTACTTTCTTAATCTCTTTGGTATTCTCAAATGCACTTGCAGTCTTGCACCGAGTCATGACCTATATACTCCTCTTCCCTCCTATTTCGATAAAAGGTAGATGAGAAAGATAAATTATATTTCTACTAGTTTTGTATTTTTTTAATAAAAAAACTTATGACCACATGATATGAATGTGTTCACTCTTGTTCACACGACCAAAAATCTAGTTAGTTGTATGACGTGGCCAGTTCACTACTCACGAGCTCAGTGGCGACTGGCGAACTTGTGGGCGATTGTTTGTTTTTCTTCTTGTTATTATTGTTTTTGGCTCCATTGTAAGTTTACTCTTGTTTGTTTTTTTTGTAAGGGGTTTGATTTTACTCTTTTGTTTTTTTGTTTCTTGTAACTAGTTAAGATAAGATCATATAAGCAAAACATATGTATAAAGATAAACCTTCTAGCAAATAAATCTTGAGATTATGTAGCTTTTTTATATGTCGCATACTCCTATTTCGTTTTTATCTATTTCGTTTGTACCTAATTATTGAATTTGATAAAAAAAAAAAACTGTAAAAGCACGAATAAGTTTGCTTTATATTGTTTTGTCGATCACCAATTAATCAAATTAAAAATGTTTTATTTTCAAAAATTGTAAAATCACGAATAAGTTGGATGCAATTGGTGTATCCTAACTCTATTGTCAATTCAATATATATATATATTTTATGTAACTCATTTTTGCATCCAATGTTGATATCCGACCGAAACGAACTGAACATCCCCATGGTAAACTAAAAGCACTAAACTTGTGGAGGAAAATAAAAACTAAAAGCACTTAACATACTTTTTGGTATTTTTAAAAGGAAAAAATGTTTCGAAAAACGTCATTTTAAACTAGGTCATTTTAAGCATAAATATTTGTTGATTTCGTTTTTTATACACGAAATTCTCGTTGATCCAGCCAATTAGATATGCCGTTAAATCTGTCGTTAACAGCTCCTTTAGTGACAAAACGACGTTGTTTTCATGCGATCTTTAATATCATTTAAATCACAAACTTTCAAATTTAAGCCATTTAAAACATGAACTTTTTTGTACTAGACCATTTAAATCATCAACTTTTGTTCGTTGACTCAAAACTTCTTCCACATCAACAATGGTCGATCATCATCATCCTCATCATCACCACCAACATCGACCTAATCGTATTTTACTACCACCACCACAATCAATTGTAATTCACTACCACCACCACAACTATCGTTCGTTGAGTTTTTGTGTTTTTTTTTTTGTTTTCGGAATAACAATGATTGAGGTTGGAAAAGTACATGAGAGATGAGAAGTATGTGCAAGAAGAAGGAGAGAATTTACAAATTGTGTGGAGTCCATACTCCAAATTGATCGTTGTTCTTGTAAGTTCTTAGTGTCACTCATTTTCTTAGCTAACATCTCTACAAATTTTTCTCCAGCTGAGAATTTATTGATTTGGGATACAGATAATTCTTAACGATGAATAAAAACACTGTCTCTAATTTCAAAACCTTGATGATATCGACGTTCTTAAGCCTCTCTC
>CM051378.1:14657793-14782793 GCA_028015245.1 Cardamine occulta | reverse complement strand
AATTCAAAGCATCATTATTAGTCTATAACCTTGCTCACGTTAATTGGGTTCTTTGAGGAGGTTTCGTCATGGAGAAGTTCTTCTGATTGATTGTGGTGGTGGTAGTGAAATACGATTAGGTCGATGTGGGTCGTGATGATGGTGATGATGATGACCGACCATTGTTGATATGGAAGAAGTTTTGAGTTTGAGTCAACTAACGAAAGTTGATGATTTAAATGGCCTAGTACAAAAAAGTTTATGTTTTAAATGACTTTAATTTGAAAGTTTGTGATTTAAATGACATTAAAGATCGCATTAAAATGACATCGTTTTGTCACTAACGGAGTTGTTAATGACAGATTTAACGACATGTCTAATTGGCCGGATGAACGAGAATTTCGTGTATAAAAATGAAATCAACGAAAATTTATGCTTAAAATAGTCTACAACAAAGTTAATGTTTAAAATAACGTTTTTTTATACTTCACCATTTAAATGATATTGGTTGGTTGGTTTATATCTTTAACTCCCGAATTTTCTTCTCTTAATAGAATGAAAATCAGTGGGGCACACCACATTAGCCAAAAGTAATTACCATGATGATGTTTTTTTTTTCTGCTAAAATATATTTAAAGTGTATTTCTTGGTACAAAATTTATACAACACTTCAAAATTAAGCTTTCTAAAACTCAGATTTAACGTTTAAACTCCAGTATACCCATTTTTATAGATTGTGGATCAAATTCTTTTAGAAAAAGTTATGATATCCGAATAAAATCGTTTTGCCAAGATATCACAAATATTAAACTATTTAGAACTCTAGCAATCCACTTGCAACATCTACAAGAAAACAATATTCATCTATGTGGTTTTTCTGAAGGCCATGTCTCCACGAGCATGTAATTTTTATTTTTATTTTGTCGTCTCACGAGCATGTATTTCCAACTTTTAAATTTAGCTATAAATAATAAATTAATAATATAACTGCCTAAATTTCGGATTCTCAATTGACCAGAAAAAAAGGAAAAGAGTAATAAATCTCTTGAGTTATTATCTTTCGCAGTGAGAACAGAATCTTCTTTTACAAACCGAGCCCACCTATATAAACTAAAGCAGTAGTGAAAGAAGAAGAAGAAGAAGAAGAAGAAGAAGAAGAAAAGCAGTAAATAGACTCCATAGCTTTTTGTTCTTGCTCTCCACACTTCACAATTACCCAAAAAATCAAGCTCTTCTCCATCTTTTGCTTTTTATTTTTTTGTTCTTTTTTATTAAAAAGACAATTATCTCTCTACTGTCTTTCTAAAACCAATCCAAGGCAAACCAAAACCACAGAATCAAATCCTACACACACAACAACAAAAAAAGCTTACTCAGATTTTACCAAGAAACCTCATTTCATGAAACTATCATCAACTTCCAGATTTTATTTTACTTTTTCACACTTTCTTGCACTCTATTGTCTTCTCACACAGACTCATGTAGCTCTAGGATCTCATCAATGGCAATCACCAATCAAAACCGTCGTCGTTTTAGTAATGGAGAATCGATCTTTCGATCATCTCTTAGGCTGGATGAAGAAATCAGTAAACCCGTCTATAAACGGTGTAACGGGTCAAGAATGTAACCCGGTTCCGAATTCTACTCAAACCATATGTTTCACTAGTGATGCGGAGTTTGTGGATCCGGATCCGGGTCATTCGTTTGAAGCTGTTGAGCAACAAGTATTTGGGTCTGGGTCCGGGTCGGGTCAGATCCCATCTATGATGGGTTTCGTTGAACAAGCCATTTCTATGCCGGGAAATTTGTCGGAGACTGTCATGAAAGGCTTTAGGCCTGAAGCTGTACCGGTTTATGCTGAGCTGGTTAAAGAATTCGCTGTGTTTGACCGGTGGTTTTCTTCGATTCCTGGTCCGACTCAACCGAACCGGTTATTTGTCTATTCGGCTACCTCACATGGTTCTACTAGCCATGTCAAGAAGCAACTCGCTTTTGGGTACATATTCAAATTCTTCTCTTTAAATTTCCTAAGTATTTTAATTTTCACATTTAATTGCGGAATTTATCAGGTAATTTTTCATAGCTAAAAAATCTTGAGTGAATGAATTAGCAATAATTAAGCAATTAACAGAAAATGTCAGTTTTAAGGGGGTTTACACATTTAACATTTTAAGTGTGGGGTTGATATTTCAAAATTTAGTGGTTTTTTTTTTAACTTTTGTAAAATTATTGATTTATTGGTTCTATAATTGTCTTTACAACAAAAAATAATAATTATATAGAGATACAAAATACTACTACTGTACTAAAATTTGCATATAACTAATTTATATGAATTTGAGGGGTTGTTTTTAAAATAAAGTATCATTTTTCGATTTCAGGTATCCACAGAAGACGATATTCGATTCGCTTCACAGAAACGACATCGACTTCGGAATATATTTCCAGAATATTCCGACCACATTATTCTACCGTAATCTCCGACAACTAAAGTACATTTTCAATTTGCATCAATACGATTTGAAATTCAAGAAAGACGCAGCCAAAGGAAAGTTACCAAACTTAACCGTCATCGAACCGAGGTACTTTGACCTTAAAGGCTTACCGGCCAACGACGATCACCCATCGCATGATGTGGCTAACGGTCAGAAGCTGGTTAAAGAAGTGTACGAGACACTTAGGTCGAGTCCACAGTGGAACGAGACGCTCCTAGTCATAACCTATGATGAGCATGGTGGGTTCTATGATCATGTCAAGACTCCTTTTGTCGGTATACCTAACCCAGATGGGAATACTGGACCGGCTCCTGGTTTCTTTAAATTCGACCGGTTAGGTGTTCGGGTTCCTACCATTATGGTTTCACCTTGGATTCAGAAAGGAACCGGTAAGATCTCTTTTTATTTTTATATTTTATCGATAACAATTTTTATAAATTCGTTCTTAGTGTGCATTGTTTGTTTGGTAGATTTTTTTTTGTCAAGATTTTTACCATATCAAAAAATATTGAAAACCCCGCTTTGAACATGATTAATTGATAGATATTTTGACTATGTATGCCTATTGCATATAATGATGTTTCTTATTTTACAAAATTTTACCATTTCTACACACAATCTGTTTTTCTTCTAGATTTCTCTGGAAAATACTATTTTTTTCACTAATGAAGACAATCATAGTTAGTTGAAAAGTATTTATTTCTCTAACCCAAAAAAGAAAGTCATGTGTTTCCACTTTCTACTATTTTCGACAGACGTTTAATTTTGACATTTGCTAACAAAATTTAAGGCTGCAAAAAACCAAATCACATGGATAGATTTGACAACTATATAACATTTATTTAGAGAAAATAATTGAATCTATTGATTACTCATTGAAAGATTTATATAGTTTATTGTATTGTCGGCTTCGTCGCGTGACTCATGTTTTCAACCATCCTCTGACCCCATTTGATTAATTTATTTATTATATAGTTTAATACTAACAATTTTATTTTATTATGTGTTGAGTGAAGTGGTGAGTGAAGCCAAAGGACCAACAGAGAGCTCAGAATACGAGCATTCATCAATACCAGCGACCATCAAGAAACTCTTCAATCTCTCTTCCAATTTCTTAACACATAGAGATGCTTGGGCTGCTACTTTCGAAGACGTTGTTTCTCACTTAACCTCTCCTCGAACCGATTGCCCTACGACTCTACCTGAAGTTGCACCCATGAGAGCCACTGAGCCTAAAGAGGACGCATCTCTTTCTGAGTTTCAAAGTGAAGTGGTTCAGCTTGCAGCGGTTCTCAATGGTGATCATTTCCTTAGTAGCTTCCCGGATGAAGTTGGGAAGAAGATGACTGTCAAACAAGCTCATGAATATGTTAAAGGAGCTACATCTCGGTTCATTAGAGCTAGTAAAGAGGCAATGAAGCTTGGTGCTGATAAATCTGCCATTGTTGATATGCGATCTTCGCTAACTACACGGCCACGCAACCTGTGACCTAACGAACGAACAAAATCGATTATAAATCTTGTTTGCTTGCATTCTTCTTCCTCTGTTTTGATCTGAAAATGTGTGATTTGATATATAGAAACTGGAATTGAAGAACAAGATTCATTGTTAGTGTCACTATAAAGAATACTAAATTTTTTACAAAAAGATTTTATAACTGATTTGTATTGTATCTTATATAATAAAATAGGTTAACTTTTGTCTGGAGCTTTGAGACGCTGGCTATGTGTCCTTTTATAAAATGACACATTTGCCCCTTTCTAATTTTATTTTGTTTTTCTTTTACTTTTCTAACCAATTTCATAAACATCAAATATTAACAACATTTCATTTATCTATTTATCAATTATTTACACCATTCTATTTTTTTTATTTTGATTTTTTTCTTTTTCTAACCAACTTCATAAACACCCCATTTTTAGCAATTTCTAATTACATCATTCCATTTCTTCAATTTCCAAAATGACACATTTGCTCATTTCTAATTTTCTTTTGCTTTTCTAACCAATTTCATAAACACCAAATATTAACAACATTTTATTTATCCATTTATCAATTATTTACACCATTCTATTTCTTTTATTTTGATTTTTTTCTTTTCTAACCAACTTTATAAACACCTATTTTTAGCAATTTCTAATTACACCATTCTATTTCTTCAATTTCTGATTATGTGTTACTCTTTTTTTCCTCCTTCCTAATTTTTCTAATTTTGCATTGTATTTTTTTCTAACCAACTATTAACCACCAAATATTTAACTCATTCTATTTATTTTTAAAATAGAAAATAAAGACAACTACAAATTAAAATTAAAAAAACGTATCCAAATTAATAAAAAAATTAGTGGATGATAAAATAAATTAAGAATATACATGATAAGATATTTAAAAAATTCTTTATATTTGGGCTACATATAGCATATTATATTTATTGTCCAATACTAACTTTTATTTGGCATCCACATCAATGCCACGTAAGAAATTTATTTGGCATCCACATCAATGTCATGTAAGAAATTTTGAAAATTTATTTTTCACATATTTTGTAACTCTCAAAAACAATAAATTTTAATTATTTAAAGCAATAAATGTATTTGGTGCACCTCCAAACATATTTTATTAACTTTCATATTTTGTAACTTTCATATTAATAATCATATCCATGTTTTAAGGCAATAAATTTCATTTCAGTTTATTTGAATTATTTATTTTTGTTAATTTTGACAATTTTTTGTAACTTCTATAGTATTTATAGTATCACAATCAATATAATATATTACTATGTACTTATTGCATTTTTTGTAACTCTTATATTACATTTACCTTCTAGATACAAAATTGAAATAAAGATTAATGTATTAACTACCTCCATTAAATAAATAAATTTATAATATGCTCTTAACCAAAAAGAAAACTTATAAATAGCAAGATACCCATGACCCATCTCACTAATTCTCATATCTCAAATCTCACATAATTTTAGAAATTCTCCTTTCTATATATATTCATCTAACCTTAACATATATCTTATGTCATTTTTGTAGGTTTGAAACAAACATAAATTTCAATATGAATGTATCATATGCTATTTCATTTATAGGAAATGCAACTAATTTATATGCTATGTAACAGTAAGATATGATATATATTTCAATTTTAAAATATAAGAAAATAATTATTTTTTATTTTCTAATTGTTTACATTTTTGTCTATAATTCCTAATTGTAATGCATACATAATCTTACTATATTTTTAAAATGATTATATGCATCATGACACCAATGTTTATCCTGTTACGGTAGAGAACATCATGTATATAGTTTTATTTTCAAATTTTTTTGGCCATCAAAAGGTTAGTATCTAAAAGTGAGTTTCTCAATTTACAATGACATATTCATATATTTCATTTTTATTTAGTTTCACATGAAATTTTAGAATATTCACATCAAACACTTTATGAAATTATCTTATATTAGTAAATATCAAAAATATTTAGAATTGATATAAAAAGAAAATTACCAAAAAAAAACTTTAATCATATTAAAACGTGTTTATATATTCAAGAATAATTAATGTCACACTCACATAAGTTTATAAGTACTATAAGTGGTTTATTTTATGTTTTGTTCTATAGTATATTTTTATATTTTTTATTAATATTGCAATTGGTTCAACACAATTATTATAATTTTAATATCCGTTTCTACTTAATACATTAAATTTTGAGAAATTCATGTACATCCATTTGTTTTTAAAGAATACCACCGAAATTCTAAAATTTTAAATTGTGACTAAAATGGTTCATAAACTTTTCTAAATTACGGTACTTGTAACATATGGCATATTTTCCTATAATCTAATTATGTATTTTCTTTGTTTTAATAAAATAATAATTCATATGAAACTATTAATCATATTATTTTAAAATGTTATTTTGGTTAAAATATATTGTTTTGCCTTAAGTTTATCAAATAGTGTTCATTTACATGTTTGTGTATATGAAGATAAATTGAATAAATATATTATAAATTGCAGTAATTTATTGTTAGTTAATTATTTCAAAATGATGGTAAAATAAGGAAAATTTTAGGAAAAAATAACCTTAAATTAGACACATTTTCTATTTTATTTTGTTTTTTTTTCATTAAAATAAAAATTTATAATCAAACAAATATATAATAATTTAATTAAAATATGTATTATGTAGTCTAATATCTCTTTTCTGGCGATATGTAGCATATTTTCTATACTTATTTCCTATTTTCATTTATTTTAAAATAAATAATTCACATAAATTTATTATTTAACTATTTTGCAATGTATTTTCAGTAACTAAATATGATTCGTAATCATTAATTAATATTTTAAATAATTACCATAAATATTTATATATTTTTATATTGATTTATCAAAAAAATATTTTGTTGTTAAATGTTAAAATATGTATAAGTTTGGTTTTGCTCTCACTTTATTGGTACAATTGAATCAATTTCTATATGATTTTACTTAGAATGATCATATACATTGACTCAAAAAACATATATAAATGTTCTAGGCATGGCTGCTATATTTGTGGAAAATAGCAGAAATCCACGGCGTGGAAAGTGATATAGCGGAAAAGCGTTTTCAGTTCTGGATCAATCATCTTGGAAAACAGTCATCTTCACATGATACAGTGGAATGAGTGGATATTATATTTGAACCTAAATCAATGGGTTAATTAAATCGAAGAGACACTTATTATTTTTTATTGTGTTTGTTGGACAGTAGAAAAAGTAATAAGTAAGCTCAGGAAGCTTGGAACAGAACAACAATTGAGAGACACATCTTAATATTTTCGTACAAGTGTTTAGTCTTGAAAGATATTTAACATAAACAATAAATATATGTAATATGAACTATAAAATATTTAATTTATTTTACAAGTAACATTTAAAAATATATATATAGTAACAAAATGTTGCATATTTTATTATATTAATTTTAAATCTACGCAACGCATGGGACACTCTCTAGATTTATATATAATAGGGCTATCTTTCTGTGGAGATCCAAAATGTTGTCACGTGTCTTCTCAAACCAAAAAATCAAACCATTTCAAATTTAAATTGCTTTATTAATCAAAAACCAAACCAAATATAAAATCCAATTAAAAAACCTACATGAATACAATATATATTTATACGAGTTTTCTATCATATAAAGTTTTCCAAAATCTCATTTTCTGAATCTCCACATCTCGAAAACATATACTTTTTAAAAAATCAACAAATTAACAAAAAAAACTGGTTGTCAAAATAAATTTATTAAAAAAATCTAAATAACAAAAAAAAACAAAAAAATGTCAATCCAAATAACACTACTAATAAAAAAATATTAAGACTAATAATCAAGGATAATTAATACTTTGGATTACAAATAAAAAAATAGACAAATAAAAATAAGAAAAAACTTTGTGAAAATAAGAATAATACATTAAATAATACTAAAAAATTAAGAAAAAAATGCAACAATAAAAAAAATATTTAAAAAAACAATATAACATCTATTTTACACTAATATATAAATCGAAACTGCACATACAACATGAAGGCATTAAAATTTTCAAAAACAAAAAAGGGGTTATTGGATTTACTAAGAAAAAAAATTGACTAAATAATTTGTTATAAAGCATTTTTTTACGGCTATACAGAATTATTAAGAAATCGATTATGCATGCTATTGTTTGTAGTAAAAATTAATGTATTTAGTATATAATTTTCCTCTGAAATTATGCATTTAAAATCATTCATTAAGTAATTTAGAAGTTACAATTTTAAAAATTTTAGAAACATATTACTTCTTTTTTTTTGGTCGGCTTGTTATATTCAAACATATACTGTATACAGAAAAAAAAAAACTAGAGAAATAAAAATTAGTTTTTTTGTTTGTTTTATATTTTAAAAATGTAAAAAATAAAATAAAGAAGGGCAAAATCAGCTACATCGCTGTCCACCTTATCTACTTCTACAGTTCTACCCCAATCCTTTTGGCAAAACTTGTCACAACCCTTTGATCCAAAAAAATCACGACACCCAATGGACAACAACAACAACCAGCAACCACCTCCCTCCGCCGCCGGAATCCCTCCTCCTCCTCCTGGAACCTCCGTATCCGCCGCAGGAGGAGCCTCTTACCACCACCTTCTCCAACAACAGCAACAACAGCTCCAGATGTTCTGGTCTTACCAGCGCAAAGAGATCGAGCAGGTTAACGATTTCAAAAACCATCAGCTCCCACTCGCTCGGATCAAAAAGATCATGAAAGCCGATGAAGATGTGCGTATGATCTCCGCCGAAGCACCGATCCTCTTCGCCAAAGCCTGTGAGCTTTTCATCCTCGAGCTCACGATCCGATCGTGGCTTCACGCTGAGGAGAATAAACGCCGTACGCTTCAGAAAAACGATATCGCTGCTGCGATTACTAGGACTGATATCTTCGACTTCCTCGTTGATATTGTTCCTAGAGATGAGATCAAGGACGAAGCCGCCGTGCTCGGTGGTGGTATGGTGACTCCCACCGCGAGTGGTGTGCTTAACTATTATCCTCCGATTGGGCAGCCAACAGGTCCTGGAGGGATGATGATTGGGAGACCAGCTATGGATCCGAGTGGTGTATATGTTCAGCCTCCGTCTCAGGCGTGGCAGAGCGTTTGGCAGACGTCGGGGACCGGTGATGATGTCTCTTATGGTAGTGGTGGAAGCAGTGGTCAGGGGAATCTCGACGGCCAAGGGTAAGTTTTAGTTCTATTGCTCGCTCTCTATGTGCAATGTAGGTAGATTACATTGATGATTAGATGAATTATCTAAGGGTTTTAGGATTTGGAATGATTAACAATATCTAATTCTGCTTTGATTGGGATATGATCATGCCACCATTTGCAATCTTTATTCCATGATTTGATAGTTGGTTTCGTATCGCATTTCAAAAATGACTGTCAAAACAAGCTCATGAGTATGTCAAAAGGGTTATAGGATTTGGAATGATAACACAAGCTCTTAAGGTTTGAACATTGATTTCATATCGCAATTCGCAAACATTCTTGAATCAAGCACCTTCCTTCAAAATGTGATGATATATAGAGTTTATTGCTCTTATACTGAATGTGAATGGATCAATGAACTATCACTCCTTAACTTACCTTGCAATGTCTTTGTATCATGTTTGCAGTTAAAGCTCAGAGTGTTCCAGATGATGTCAGTTTACCCTGCTTGAAGACAGCAGATATTAGTCGACCTCTCCTTGAATTTTGGATGTGTCGAATCGATTATGCCTAAATTCAATTTAAAAGGCTTTACATGAAGAAAAGATGTAAAAAGAGCTCTTATTTCTCTCTGTTAACTTATATGTTGTTATTGCAGTAAAACCATCACTGCTGCGACTCTGCCTAACTATATAATCTAATGTGCAGTTTCTAGTTTATGCTTCTTGTGCGATTTTACTCTTCTATTACTTCTTCTTCTTCACTTCTTGGGAAAATGCAGTCGTGTAGGTTCCTATTCTGAGGTTTCAGTGCTTGTAAACCTCAAGCAAACCAATCCTCTCTTTGTAGATCAAACTGAATAAGTTTGATTTATTCAGCTTGGTACTGTGTAATGTGTATCTGTATATGAACTCGGGGCATAGCAATGTAGCTAGCAGGGAAGACAATAAAGTTGCAATCTTTAGTTGATGATTAGTATTTGATAGAAACTGCTTGTTATTAAGCATGTAACAGTAACACATGTTATTTTTTTCAAGCTTTCTGTTTAGAAGGCTCTAACCCTTTGACAGGTATTGGATCTTTCTCTAACTGTAACTTCGGCATTCTTGAGGCATCTGGCGATATCGCTTTCTGTCAGAGCAATAGTCGTAATCCAGGTACATGTTCCTTGCCTTTATATACAGTTTCCTCTCTGTAGAGTTTAGCTGTTTGCGATTCCACCAGAATGAAGGATTAGTGCATTTCTTATCCATGTCCATAAACATAGTTTTACACCCTTCAATCTTTGTTGCCTGGAACTTAGCAATGTAAGGCATCTGCTTTGGGTCCATTATCGATACGTTTTTCACACTCCCCATTATGAACATCGTTTGCCCCATTGGGTAGTAAACATCTGGATTCTTACTGTACACCCGGATCGGTATATCATCTACATAAAACCTGAAATTGCGAAAACACTTTTTCTTTTGTAACTTATGATAATCAATGGATTATGGGGGATGATCTGATAAAACTGTTGTATTATATGATACTCACACAAGTTGATTTGGGTTCCAAAGAAATCTATAGGAATGGTAATCTTTGGTTGGATCAAACCAGAGACGAAACCTCTGTTCTTTGCCTCCTTCACCGAACAGATACATATTTGTATTCAGCAAATACGGTGGCCCATTGCTTCCCAAAATCTGGAAACAGAGCTCGTCATGGCGGCTTGAACGGGAGAATAACTGTCATATTATAGCAGACAAAATCAAATCATAGTTCAAGAAGCTCTCCAGGTATGTAATCTCATCATCTTTATTTCAGCCAAACATAAGTTAGTATCAATCATTCATACGTACGTAGAAGGAAGTAATGATTCCCGTAGATTTGGTTTCTGGTGCCTTGATTTTTACGTTGAAAGATCCTGATCCGTATAGCGACAAGGATTCAAACCCAGTACCTGTAAACATCATGAGACCTAATCATTCATCATCTACACACAACACACAGGTTCATAACACATATAGAGACAAAACACACACACATATAGACATAAATAGAGAGATAGAAACCAACCAGAGTTATGATCAAGGGTTAGGTGGAGCTCAGAGGTTTTATTAATAACCAAAGCTTGATGTCCCCATGTCTGGTAGTAATTATTGCCCCATGTCACAAACCCACTAAGCTCTTCACCTCGAGCGGTGGCTACAGCCGCTACAACCACCATAGCCATCAGTAGAATCTTCTGATCAGATCCTCTCATCTTAATCTCTCTCTCTCTCTTTTTCTTTTTCTTTGATTCTTCTTCACTTCACTTTACCACAGTAGAACACGATTCTCTTGGGCTATGTTATATAGGTATAGAGCAGCCACGTACAGAACGTTTCACCAAATAGTCTATATTCATTGCATCATCATGAAATAATAAAATGTTTTCTTGGATGTTTTAAGTTTAATCCATCGTAAATTTTGAGCTGCTTGCTATTAAGTTTGTATTTTAGTGTGGTAAAAGCTGTTTCCGACTCGTTTTATATGCATCAAGCAATGCGTCTCAAAAGCTATTACTATTTTTACGATTCTATACCTTGTTTTTGTTAGCTACACATTCTATAGTTTTCTATACAGTGTACACTCTTGAATAAATCATTTACCTTTGATTAGTAATCATTGGGTATCAGATTCCAAACTTTTCATTCTAGTTATCATTAACATGTGTTTGAAATCCTAATTATTAATCTATACTCCTATGCAAACTGTTTGTTAATAATAGATTGATATTCGATTTTCCAATTCACTCAAACTACGTCTTATTTTTTTAATATAAAAATTGGTTACTACATTTTCTTTTCTTCGTTCTAATCCGTTAATCACGAGAATTCCGTGTTTGTTTCTTGCAGTAGTCTCAGGGAAAAACATGACTCATAGTGTGAAAGACGTTATGTTGACAATTGTTAATAAGCAGATATTTACATGACAATACCACTACTACCATTTACTCCGACCGAATTGCTAATAGAAATATTTAATCATGTCATTGTCTTAACCCATATTTTAAAAATCACTAGCGCTAGTCGAACGCTTGGCTTGGACCTAGTGCCTAGCACACAAATCGGATCGAAGATTAGTTTTTACTATATTTTTCTATAATTTAATATTAAAATAAATATATTATGTCAAATATGAGTTATTATGCCGGAAATGAATATAGATAGAAATTTCAATTAAAACAAAAACAACTAATTATTTTTTTCAGAATTTATCTTGAAGTAACTATGAAATATGTATAACATAATTCCAATCATAAATATGGATATAATATAGTATAATATAGTTTGTGTTAGTCTATGGCCTCATATAGACCAAATACTCTAGTTAACGTAAAAGAAAAAGTAAGATTTTTTGTTTGTTCCATCTCATTTTATTAAAATAAAAGATATATACAAATCAGATCATAAAGATAAGAATATAAAGGCACCGTAGAAGTCTAAAAGACAAAAAAAGACACGCTAGAATACAAAAGAAAAAAAAAGTTTAAATGGTAGAAAACAAAAAAGAAGTTAAAAATGAAAGATCCCACTTTAATTCAGGATTTTTTTTAATTAATCGGCTGATTAATGCGGTTAGGCGGGTTATTAATCAGCGACCGATTAATCAAGCCGATTGGCTATAATCGCGGCGGTAGTAGTTTGATGAACGATTAAACGATGGTTTAGACGGTCGGGTTTTAAAACATGAGTCTTAATTAGCAAATTAAGAGGACAAAATAATACACATTTTTTTTAACATGTCATTAGTTTGGTTCTTCCAAGTCAGGTGAATCCTTTTAGACACAATTTCCTTTTCGCATAGTTTTACTGTGGATTGGAACAGGGGCGGAGGCACAGCCATGAAAGGGGGGGTCAGCTGATCCTAACTACTTTTTTTTTTTAATGTTATATGTTTAGAAAAAAAAATTATGACTCCAGTTAAAATATAATTTTGACCCCATTAATAAATTAGTCTAGAAAAAAAAGAAAAATTACCCTACTTTGGATAGTTGGGCTTATTATATTTGGATGGTAAATTTATGGTAACTTTAAACTTTTCGTCTCCTTCACCTTGCTCTCTGTCATCGATTCTGGTTTTTTTATGAGGAACAACAACACAACACCTAAATCATAAAATATTGGTGGATTTCAGGTTATGTTTTCATTTGTTATAGATTTTTTACTTTAATTGGTTAAGATTAAACTCAGTTTTTGTTAAATTTAAAATTGGACATTGTCTAGAATAAACCATTTCAGAAATTTATTTCCAAACAAAGATTATTAGAAAGGATTTTTAAGGCAGTAGGGATCTCCGTTTGAAATTAAATATTCAAAAATGTCTCTTTTGAGTATTTAATCTTTTAGAATTTGGGATTATATGTTGAGAAGTGTTTTTCTAGGATGAAGATTATAAAGACTGCACTACGAAATCACATTGGTGATCAGTTTGAAAATGTAACAAATGAAACAGTGATAAATAAGTTTCAAACTATGAGTGATAGTAGAATGCGGTTGTAATTTTTTTTTTGAGTTTATGAACTATTTTGTTTTATATATTTTTTCGACCCTAGTAAAATTATTTCCTGGCTCCGCCACTAGGTTGGAAGATGATCAAATGGAATTGAACTCAGATCTCAAGACAAACATATACCTAATCTCAAGCCATTGGAATAGCACCACTTGTTTTCATATTTGTGGTTAGTGATAAGGTAAAGTTTTTAAAAGATAAAAGATGATTACAGATTTTGTAGAAAAGGATTGTTTGGATTGATTCATTAATCAGGTTTATCAAAACGTGCCGTCAACTTGCTAAGCTTAATTTTTTGCTCCATTGGTAAACGCGGAAAGAGAAATAGAGAGTGCCAAAAACTTGCCACCAAGGTGACAGCTCATTTCACACAACATGTCAAATTGTCAATACTATAATTACTACGTTTATAAATTATATATTTCCAGCTTTCATTACCAATATTGTAAATCCCCTTTTTTGTCGTTTTTTTGGTTAGGAAGTGTGCTCGAACATTGAACTCGTGACACAAGCACTGACCCCATAATACTACCTACCCACGAACCACTTACGACTAGCACAAAATAAATCACATCTAAGTGAAAAATGTTTTCAGAATAATGATATAAATACATGTTAACAACAAGACAAATGATCTCATTGGTTATCAAACCGGACTTGTGTTCAGACCGGAATCAATCTGAATTGAAATTATGGAAGAGGCGAAGTCAACGGAACAAACGAGTATAAAGTCAAAATGGTCAAATAAAACTCCCTTTTATCGTTAGTACTAAAACGACGAACCTCCTGAAACCCTAATTTCAATATTAAATTACAAATCCGATCTAAGAAGCCATGGATGCTATTGATTCCGCAATCGACCCACTCAGAGATTTCGCTAAGAGCAGTGTTCGTCTCGTCCAACGCTGTCACAAGCCCGATCGCAAAGGTATGCGAATTTAAAAGTTTCTCATTCCGAATTTGTGGGATCTGGAGATTTGGATTTCTGAATTTTGTGATCGAATTGGTTATCAGAATTCACCAAGGTTGCTGTGCGTACGGCGATTGGATTTGTGGTGATGGGATTCGTTGGGTTCTTCGTGAAGCTCGTCTTCATCCCAATCAACAACATCATCGTTGGAACTGCTTAGGATACTTTTATGAGGTTTAATCCTATCTCCTTGCACCTTTATGGTTTTTCTGAATTTTGCGACTTGGTTATAGACATAGTTAAATATGGTAATGGGACTCGCATTATATTTGCTTCATGTTTCTTCAACTATAGAGTATAGCCAATAGATTCAATGGTTGTGTTCATTGCTTTAAAGATCATTGTTTCTTCTACCTGTCTCCTTGGATCTTTTAGCCATCTATTTGTTTTTTTGTCTCCCATGAATCCTTTCTCATTCCTATCATGGAGATCTCTGTTTCTTCTTGCTTTGAATCTGTCTGTTATTAACGAGGGTCGTCACCTTTCTTACCTTGCTGAGTTGAGTCATATTTGTTGTATAAAATTTTGGCTTGTTCTTTCATTCTGAGGATAAAACTTCATTTGTGAAAGTTTCTAAACTGTGAATCGCAACAGGCAAATGCACCGAGGAGTAGGAGGAGAAGAGCTGAAATTATCAGCCTTGGAGAAGTTTTTTTTTTGTCTTGTAGATCACATTTTCTTCAATTTGATCTCTGTTCTTATTTGTATTCCTTAATGACTTTTAATCATTTTTGATGTATGAAAAGTTTATACCGAAATAGTCCATTTCCTCGAACCAACTGGCATATTTTATATTCAGATCTTCATAATCAAAAGAATCCAACTTGTGTATATCCTCTTTAAAAAAAAAACATTTATAAATTCCTCATCCACAAATTCAACATCAGGCTTGAGATGACTCGATCACGCATTTGATAGAGAGACTCGATTCTCCCACGTGAGTATTTTAGGGCTATAAACAAGTAAGATAAAAATCAAACCCCAAGGGCATTTTCGTAATCACACTATAAAACCCTTATTGAGTCTCAATTCTTAAACGAATCATGTTCACAAGTCATTTCTGCGACTCTCTCTATCTCGCTCCTCATCTCCTGAAACAGCAACCATGGCGGCGGCAACATCTTCTTCTTCGATCTCAATCTCCACAAAACCTTCTCATTCCTTCTCCAAATCACCATTACCAATTTCCAGATTCTCCCTTCCTTTCAGACTAAATCCCAACAAATCATTTTCCTCCTCCCGCCGTCACGGTATCAAATCACGTTCAATCTCCATCTCCGCCGTTCTAAACTCAACAACAAATGTCAAAACCACTACTCCTCCATCAAAATCCACCGGAAAAAAGAAATTCATCTCCCGATTCGCTCCAGATCAACCACGAAAAGGCGCTGATATCCTCGTCGAAGCTTTAGAACGACAAGGCGTAGAAACTGTCTTCGCTTATCCAGGTGGTGCATCAATGGAGATTCACCAAGCCTTAACTCGATCTTCCTCAATCCGTAACGTCCTTCCTCGTCACGAACAAGGAGGTGTCTTCGCAGCCGAAGGTTACGCTAGATCTTCAGGTAAACCAGGTATCTGTATAGCAACTTCAGGTCCCGGAGCTACGAATCTCGTTAGCGGATTAGCCGACGCGCTTCTCGATAGCGTTCCTCTTGTAGCGATCACAGGTCAAGTCCCTCGTAGGATGATTGGTACTGATGCGTTTCAAGAAACTCCGATCGTTGAGGTAACGCGTTCGATTACTAAGCATAACTATTTGGTGATGGATGTTGAAGATATTCCTAGGATTATTAAGGAAGCTTTCTTTTTAGCTACTTCGGGTCGACCCGGACCCGTTTTGGTTGATGTTCCCAAAGATATTCAACAACAGCTTGCGATTCCTAATTGGGAACAATCTATGCGTTTACCTGGTTATATGTCTAGAATGCCTAAACCTCCTGAAGATTCTCATTTAGAGCAGATTGTTAGGTTGATTTCTGAATCTAAGAAGCCTGTGTTGTATGTTGGTGGTGGTTGTTTGAATTCTAGTGAGGAATTGTGTAGATTCGTCGAACTTACGGGTATTCCTGTTGCGAGTACTTTGATGGGGCTTGGTTCTTATCCTTGTACTGATGAGTTATCTTTACATATGCTTGGAATGCACGGGACTGTGTATGCGAATTACTCTGTGGAACATAGTGATTTGTTGTTGGCTTTTGGGGTTAGGTTTGATGATCGTGTTACCGGTAAGCTTGAGGCTTTTGCTAGCCGGGCTAAGATTGTTCATATTGATATTGACTCGGCTGAGATTGGGAAGAATAAGACGCCTCATGTGTCTGTGTGTGGTGATGTTAAGCTGGCTTTGCAAGGGATGAATAAGGTGCTTGAGAATCGAGGTAAAGAGCTAAAGCTTGATTTTGGTGTTTGGAGGAATGAGTTGAATGAACAGAAACAGAAGTTCCCGTTAAGCTTTAAGACATTTGGGGAAGCTATTCCTCCACAGTATGCTATTCAGGTCCTTGATGAGCTGACTGATGGGAAGGCTATTATTAGTACTGGTGTCGGGCAACATCAAATGTGGGCGGCTCAGTTTTACAAGTACAGGAAACCAAGGCAGTGGTTATCTTCAGGTGGCCTTGGAGCTATGGGTTTTGGACTTCCCGCTGCGATTGGAGCGTCTGTTGCAAACCCTGATGCGATTGTTGTGGACATTGACGGCGATGGAAGCTTCATAATGAATGTACAAGAGCTGGCCACAATCAGGGTAGAGAATCTTCCAGTGAAGATACTGTTACTAAATAACCAGCATCTTGGCATGGTTATGCAATGGGAAGATCGGTTCTACAAAGCTAACCGAGCTCACACATATCTCGGGAACCCGGCACAGGAGGATGAGATATTCCCCAACATGCTGCAGTTTGCAGCAGCTTGCGGGATTCCAGCGGCGAGGGTGACAAAGAAAGCAAATCTCCGAGAAGCTATTCAGACAATGCTGGATACACCAGGACCATACTTGTTAGATGTGATTTGTCCGCACCAAGAACATGTTTTGCCGATGATCCCGAGTGGTGGCACTTTCAATGATGTCATAACGGAAGGAGATGGCCGGACGAAATACTGAGATGTGAAAACCGGTGATTATCAGGAGAACTTTTTATCATCTTGTATGCATATGGTAAAAAAAAAAAACGTAGTTGCAATTTCAATGTTTGTTTTGGTAATTTGGGTTTCTTAGTGTTTGAACTGCTTTTTGGTTTTACCTCAGACTACTGCTGTTGTTTTGTTTCCTTTTCTCCTTTTATATATATAAATAATCCGGTTCGGTTTACTTCTTGTGAATGGCTCGGTTTACTTATTTCGAATTTGAGTGATTGAAATTGGAAGTTTATTCTCATAATTCTTAGCTGTTGTGTAGCACACGACTTGAGTTTGATCGTTATGGGCTATAAATTGTGTAGAATGGGCTACCAAGATCGAATCCGAGACAGGCGGGCCTAAGCACGGTGTCTGTCATCCAGACCTATTTCCTATGAATATATCAATTGTGTCGACCACATTCTTTATATGCGTCTGTTTCCGTTTTGAACTAAACCAATTGTGCCAACAAAAACAAAATTATAGAATGAAGTTACATTTTTTTCCTGATTTAGAACAGTTAAATCTCGACGACAAAATAAATAGACTCTTAACTCAGTACTAAATCCAATGTATAAAAAGCTTTGAATATTGGCTAAATAGAAATAAGCTAGAAATAGAGAACTCTTATAAATATAAGTATGGAAATATTCTGGATCAGGTATTATATGGATTTTTCTGATTTAGGATTCACATGATACAAAAAAGAAATCTAGAAGCACTAATCATACATAGGAACTTGGAAGTGGGCAAAAAAATCTATTTTTTTTAATGCAGGTGACAAAAGCTTTTTCGTTCAACTTAAAATAATAAATAAAAAGAAAATAAATTAGTATTAAAGTTGCATTTTAATAAACAGAAAGAACAAAAATTATTATTTAAATTAGTTTCGTTTCTTTTTCCAGCATGAGGTTATGATGGCAGGATGTGGAATTCATTTTTTCCCTTTTATAGCCTTTAATTAATCTATTACGACGAAAACTTATAAATTTTCTGTAGTTATTTTAATTACTAATTAACACTTCCAAAAAACTACGTAGCACCTTTTTGGTGATCAATTATGTGCCTCAAACCAATATCTTAAATATGATGCGTTGATGGTCTCTTTATTCCATGTTTGGTTAAATAATAAATACTTTTATATTAAATTTAGCATTAAAATTCCATGATAGTACTTTTTAATTTGTTATGATATTTTTAAAATTACCTATATATATATATATATTTTGTAAAATGGGAAATAAATTAGCTTTATATATTTTTATTATTACAATACTTTTTTGAAAAATTACCTATAGTTTAAAATAAAAAAATTCACTCATGGGAAATACATGAGAAATATATATATATATATATATAAATTAACTCCAACTTATCTTTTGTTCTATCAAACAATCCGAATTGAATTATTTATGATTGATAAATTTATCAAATGAACACAAAGTACAAACTGCACATGTCTAGTTTTGATCGAAACTACATACTCTTAATACATACAAAGAAACTGAATGCAATTAATAAAGAAAAGTAGTTCTAAAATAGAAATAAAAGTAAATGCATATATGTTACTTTCAACGTTACAGTACATGTAAGATCAGGATCAAACTTTATTTTCCATAGCACGTTCATAAAAAAAAAATCTATAATACAAAAACCACTCACATTAATTATATAAATGGTCAATCTTCAAATTTGTAATAGGTGAGTTGTTCAAAGAGTGAGGAGACTCTTTCGCCTTTCTCAGACATGAAAAGTAAGACTCTCTCACTTTCTCTTCTTTTTTACTTTTGGCCCATTTATATACAAAATAAAATCTCTTGACTTGGGATTTTCTTTTTATTTCACTTTTTCTTTCTTTTTGTCAATGAGAAGAAAAAAATTTAAAATATTATTTGAATGTCTGTCAACTTGGGCCATCTGTATAATACTGTATATACTATTATTGTCCTCAATATTATACAGTACACACGCACATCAATGAATTTGTACTTCCATACGATTTTCTTGCGTGCAACGATTGAAATGTTTGCTTTGTAATTTTATGGATCCGAGACTCTTTTTTTTGGGTGTGGTAATCGATCAGTTGTCACGGTTTTAAATTTGTCATGCGAATATGGAAGCGGTCAAACATTGACAATCGGTAAGATACTCGATCATGAATTTTATAGTCTTTAGAATAAAACTATTATCCCTCAAAATGGTTAATGAATCGAGTAATGGTCTTTATGTGTTGCGGATTCAAATTCTTATTAGTACGGAGAAACATGCATTAGTGGATTAAAGTTTGGTTCTGGATACATAGAAAAATTATATGTCAAAGTTCTGGAACTTCCGTAATAAAAAAAATGAAAAAACAAAAATACTATTATCCCTCAAAATGGTTCACAAAACTTGGATGTAGTCTTTAGTTTTTTTGTTTAACAAAACAAAACAAAAAGTCTTTAGTTTTTGTTACTTTATTTTGAGTTTCCCGCCCGAATCCCAATGTGAACTTCGTTTAATTGTTATGTATAGACGACAATCTGTCTCATCTATAATGTAAATATCTAAATGCTACGATAATTATTTGTTACTTTTATGAATTTTATATACTATTTGTTATTGTTTGGGATAACTTCTAGATTTATGTATGAATCTCAAACCTGCAAAAAACTTCACAGAAGGCAACGTCTCGCATTAGTTGATTAGGCTAGCTCCGAAATCAATTAAGTGTGGAAGAAACTAACGCACCATATAGAAAAAACTCGAGGAAGGAGTTTTATTTTATCTTATTTAATAGAATAACCTTTTTAATTAATTAATTTGAAATTATTTCGCTTCGATAATATGGTTTTAGCAATAAAATTTTGTATTCATCGCATATATATATATATATATATATATATATTGTATTCAGAATCCTAAAATTTTGAACGAAAGTAAATAAAGAAAAAGAATGCATGCATAAGGAAGAAAACCAAATCGCACATTCGGTTTCACTAGTGTAAAATGAAATTTGCTTGCAAGGTGGTGCTGCTTATTCATGCGCAATAAATATATATAAAATTGGTAAAATATTTGGCTATTAAATGTGATATATGTGAATTAGATAAAAGGTAGTGATGGATCACATGATGAGAGTAACTTCCATCATCCATTGTCCCCTTTTCCTTCCCTAACACTGTCTTTTCATTCCCTTCCATTCTAAGGGCATTGTCCCTTTCTCTTTTAAATCCAACCAAACTTGGCTTCTTCTTCTTGTTTTATTTTCTCCCAATTATTACAACTCATTTAAAAACTTCCATTTACATGCAAAACATTTATAGCTAACCTATCACAAAAGATCTGAAATTTTTCAAAACAGTATTTAAAAATTACAGACTATGGATTACATGATTAATCTTTATTCCAATCCATTATTAAGAGATCTAATTACTAAATATGTATAGAAGATGAAATGAACATTAAGAATAGTTGTAAATGATAATTTTTCAATTAAATATATTTTCGTGAAGGTGGAAGAAAAAGAGATACACATGCACAATAATGAAGCTAACTTGTGTAAGGACCACAAAAGTATATAGACATCGAAACTAAAACAAATCTCTGTCATAAGGATATAAACTATAAGAGCATGGTTATAGGTAGTAAATATGATTGGGGTAATATATGAATTTTATAATATTAATTGTATTGGGATTGATGAATAGAGAAAGAAAGAGGAGAGAGATAGAGAGAGATGCTATATTTACCCACTAAATATGAGTGCTAAAATTCTAAATTTAGATACTCAAAATATGGTTTGGGTAAATATAAGAATTTTATAATATTAAAAATCTCTTATATTTACCCTTATTTACTACCTATAACCATGCTCTAAGAGACAACACAAATTATTGCTAAATAGTTTTATTGTTGAAAAGAATTAGACTGAGATTTAATATAATATTTTTAAGGAAAAAAAATCTAACAAGAGGGGACAAGCAAAGATCCATCCCACATGGGATTCAGAAAATATATAAATTTGTGAAAAAGCTGAACAAAGGAAAACAACATTTGGAAAATGATGGCTCTCTTTGATCTCTTTCTCTCTCACAAACACCAATATGATTGATTCTATATATATACACTGACGATACACATGTATATATGTATGTATTGTGTACATACAATATTCATAAATAGATACACTGATGATATACATTTATATATATATATATATGTATGTGTATATATACAAATTTTGAGTATAAAGACAAATGTGAAAAGACAAATGTTAAGGTTGTGTCACAATGGGCAAGATTGCTATCTATGCATTGATGTATCTGATCAGTTTCCATTATTTTCCAATTTTGCAGACACATCTCTTTCCTTCTGGAGAATTCAACATTGTAATTATACATTTCCTCTTCTTCTCTTTTTTTTTTGTATGTATGTAGAGACACACACTCATAATAATCATAAACGTACGTTACCGCGACTGTACAACAAAGACATATGTTTCGTTGTATATTCATATTCTACAATTTACTATCTTTTGTAAATTAATTGATTATTTTGACACAGATTTATTGGTTTCATAATATTTAATTAAAGGTGAGAGTTTTTTTTATACGACTGAAAATGTAATTATTACCAACTACAAGGACATTAATTCGAATTACAAAAAGAATTTTCAAATGGGTTGACCAGAAAACAAATCAAATGGTTTTTAGTAGGAGTAGTTCACTGAACTAGATTATTTAAAACAAATTATATAGATTTATTTTGGTAAAGGAAATATAGATGTATTTTATTATCTAGGATTATTCAGAAAAAATATATATGTATTTTTAAAACTTAATTTCGGAGTTTGTGTATAGAAGTAGGTCTAAGAAGAAGAAGTTGAAAACAAGTGGAAACTCCGACTTCTTCCCACCCCTTGTTGTCTTGTAATTCTATCAACAATTATTCATCATTTTTTAAAACATAAATTGATTGTGGTTTTTTGTTTTGATCCATTTGCTTCTATCTTTCATTATCAAAGGTTCCTATCATCAAAAACATGAATCATGGTCCCTCCTGTTTCGCTCCATTTTGTTACTATTTATATAAATTCTATAATAGTACAGTGATTATAATCCAATATGATTTCTGAACTTTTTTTAGTTGACTTGATCATGATTGATTCGCAAGGATTAACACATACTCGATTGCAGTAGAAATCACATAATTTTCATTAATTGTCCAATATACCAACCCTCTCCCATCTGGTTGCTAATAACATAATTAAGAATATTTTGGTACTGTTTTGTTTTTCAAACTCACTATCAAAATCCAACATTTACAAAAAAATCATGAATATATTTCTAGGAATTTAGAAAAGGGTACTAAATGATTTAGAAACCTTACTTAACTTTTAGAAATTCTTTTAATGGAAGAAAAAGTTTATAGTATATATTTTTTGGAAGTTTGGGTTTTGGTGGTAATTTGTAACTAGTTTTCTTTATAACATATTATAGGTTATTTCCCATGATAATATATATATATATATATATATACTAATTATAACCTCTTCTATTTGTTTTTCTTATTGTAGCATCGCGAACCATATATATGTCCCATTCCTCTCAGTGATCTTTAACAAATTGATTTAGGCCCTTCGCTGTTTTTAATAATCGATTAAAAAAAATATCACTCATCCAAAAAAAAATTTGTTTATAAAAGGGTTTCATCCAAAACTTAAACATGCATACATTACACTCTACGAAATCAAATTTACAATATTATCTGCATGAATTATTATATATATATATTTTTTTTGATAACTGATTTTTTTTTCTATATATTTCATAGACTTAATTAATACTAGTTGCTGATGATAGATGAACAAATAAACAAAATATGTAAACCTTTGTAATTAAAAAAAAAAACTTCTCTCCGGTTCCTAGCTAGGACAATAATCTCTCGACTAAGAGCAAAGTTATTCGGCTATCTGATAGATTCATCACTATATATTAATTTAGCTTGTAACAGCTTGTGTTTTTGTTTAAATGTATGCGCGCATTAATATTTATTTTAAAAGAACTCTAATATTTTTGCTCGAAACTGAACCCGATAAAACAGAAATAATCATTTTATAACTTGTTGAACTATCACAGATTTGTTTAATTAGTTGTTGAAGAAATTTACAAAAAATGATCTAATAAATCTTCCTGGGAAAAGAAAATCACTAAGAGATTGCAACTTCATCAGAGGCATGTAAACTGTGTAAGAAAAGCAATACATGAAGTGCTATATATATTTATAACTATATGTTTGGCATTAGACAGTGCCGAGATTGGAATCTTGATTACTATACTATTTCTATAGAAAATACCTGTAAGTACATGTGTCTTCTTTATACACGCGTCTGAATGGATGTGTACATGTTTGTGTGTAGTAATCGGTAAGGTATTTTTTATTTAATACGAAATTATATATTTTAAATAACTTTATGTTGACCAAAAAAAAAAAGATCTTTATATACATCCAAAGATCAATAAAGAAGCTCTCTAGGGTTTCATGGGTTTCATAATAAGATGTCATTTTCAGCAAATCAATTTTAGTTATTTTCTCTTCACATAAGAGTTTGGTCCTTCAGAGAAAAAAACGTTTTTGCTTTTGCAGTGTAAAATAAAAAAATATTTCATAAAAACAGTAACGTCAAAAATCCAACTGTTCAAACGAATTAAGGAAACGTATATATAATCAGAGTTCCAAACGATAATATGGAAAAAATATATGCTTCAATTATTTTTATAATCAGCGTTCCAAATATAAACGATTTCATATAAACGATAAAATGGAAAAAATAAAATATGCTTCAATTATTTTTATATATTGTCATAATCTTTAAATGTTGTATACTATCAATTACTAACTCATATTAATCGAATTACATATCATTTTCTACACTATATATATGACCAACCGAATCCGGATAGATTAGCGTACGTAGTTTAGCAATATTTTTAGAGTATGATCGTAAACTCGGAAATTTTCAGGATTCTAACTGTGTGTAAACAAACATATTATTTCAGTAATTCGATTTATTCCCTTCAGCCATATATAATTTATTTGAGGATCTTGCAAAAAAATCGAAGAGTTCGCTTTTATCCTCAAAGTTGGACGATTCCGCAATACAAACACCTGGTTCTACCTAACTTAGAAGTAAAATAAAACATGACCAACCGACACAAGTTTTTACTAGTGATATTTGACAATCTTATAATTTTATTGATTAATATAAATTATATAATCCATAATTTTATATAATTTTTAAATCGACCTAAGAAATTAAAGTAGATAAAATTACGAGCATGGAATGCAATAATTATACCCATCATCTCCATGCATATGTACGTGTGTGTTTGATGATTTGTTTTCAGAAAAATAATCAATATATAGTTTTAATTGAACGAACGTTTCAAAGATGATTACAACAAATAAAATGAAACATAGGTCAGCCAATTATATTCAAATCATGCAAATCGTCCATTATTTTATTTTTTTCCACGCTCCTTTATTATGAACGTTAATTACCATCATTATTATTCGCTCTATAACCCTTGTTAGTTGTTACTTAAATATCAAGCAGTTAACTAACTAATCACAGTACTATTAGGTTTTCTTCGGCTGGGTTAGTTAATGTCATAGTTAGATTTCAATACTCCATATATAATTACAAGCATATAATAGCTGAACTGACATGGTTAATGTAGACACCGTAACTAATTTGAATTTTAGTCTATCATTCCGATTATCTTTTATTTATTTTTCCAAGTATTTCATTAAATGGTTTCTAACTAATATAAATTTTAATTCGTGAAAATTAAGAGAATGCTTCATTTTGTTGGGCAAACAAGAGGAAGTAAAGTAGCTAGAAACATAAATCATTTTCTTTTCTTATCATATCATTGTTTTCCTTTGATTTCAAGAAAACAAAAAAGAAAGGACCTAATTAATATTACCAAACTCGAATATGAAAACAAATTTGACCACAAAATAACAATTTTAAACAAAAGAATGTCTTTTTTTCCAAATTATTTTCTCAAACTAATTAAACCAATATTCTCATTCTCTTCTCAAACTTTCATTTATAATAACAATAATTAAGAGAAACAATAAAATACTTAAAATTAAGGCCTAAACCTTTGCCTGCAAGAGTGGCAAGTGATCTCCAAGCAAGCCTTATCGATCTTTGTCATTGATCTTTCCTTCAACATCTCCGCTCTCTCCACCTCCTCCCTCGCCTTCTGCCACATCACCCTGGTAACAACTCAAAACGGTTAACCAAACCAAACCGAACAAACCAAACCAGAATTATATTGCTTGATTGAGCTTTTTCTTGAATTTTCAATTACCTTGCACGAGCGAACTCAGACTGAGCCATCTCCATCTCACGGCGAGTCAACTCTCTAACCCTCTCAGCGTAAGCCTTCTCTATCGCTGCCAATCTTATCTGCTCCGCCGCCTGCCACTTTAGCGCCTCCACACCTCCTCCACCACCACCACTTGGATGCTCCGCCGCGGTTGGGATCGTGCTGAGGCTGATGGAGAGTTTAAGGTCAAGATCGTGGTGGATCATGGAGGAAGAACGGTGGTAGTCGGTTGATATAACAGTTGATCGGTGTTTCCTTACCGGAGATTCCGTGGACGGTGGAGAAGGTAAAAGCTGAAGCTCTTTGTGATGATCTTGTTGTTCAGCCATTTTGTGTTTTTTGTTTGTTTTTTTAGGCTAAAAAGGCTGCAAGATTTCAATAAGTGTAGGGGTGGCAATTACCAATCACTTTATATGTAAGCTGCTTCGTGTCTATGCACATATATATACTACTTGAAATTACGCTTATATCCCCTTTTGGGATATTTGATAAATAGGTTTTATAGACCCAACCTCTCCATATTAATCCTTTAACAAACGACCATATCGTACTGCCATTATGTGAATTTGTTGTCAAGTGTGGTTCCATGATAAGACGAAATGATTTGATTGTACAACAATCAATTTAACTTAAAATTTGGTTTGTAAATTAGATTCTTAGCCTTTATTAAGTTACAAAATAAATAGTCACCAAAAACCAAAATGTAGATATGTTTTTGTGAGAATTTCATGCAAACTATTTGAAGTTTATACAAAGTTGATTAAATATGATTATCACACAATAACAATATCGAAATGATCACACAATGCTTTAAATGTTATTGTTCATTTGCGTTTATGTTGAAATTTTTTTTTTACCAAAAAAAAAAAAAACATAGGAGCACTTGTGAAGAGAAACTAATGGAGAGTAGTTTGACCAAACGAAGGTATATAACTTACAAAAAATAGTTAAGCTTTACAGAAAATCTCCGTTGAAGAAAAGACAGAGAAGATGGGGTATATAACGGATCACGTTATTGAGACATGAGATGAGAGGCTTTAAAAGAAGAAGAAAAAAACTTTCCACTTTTTCATCATCCATCTCATTTTAAATGTTATGAGAATGAGAATGAGGATGTGGGTTGTGTAATAATAATTGGGGATGCACGTGGGTTAATGGGTTTCAAAAGCTAACTAGCTTACTATATGCTAAGGACGAATATTTTAGTTATTTAATCAAAATTTTCTCATAAAACGGCTTTTGTTAAATCAATTCATATTAACTCAGTGATTACAAAATAAAATAAACTATTATGGAATTGAGAAACTAGAATTTGAGGTTTTTTTTACTGCAATTTTATTATATTTGATAACTGAAAACATTTTAAATAAAAAATCAATTTTTTAAAGTTTATCATTCGAATTATGATTTTCGTTATTACTCCATCTGTTTCAATTTATTTGTAGTTTTAGGGTTTTGCATACTATTTAAGAAAACATTAAAAATTTATTTTTTACCTTTCATTAATACACTAAACAAAAAATTTCATTGGTTATCACATTAAAATAATAGAAGCAAAAAAATAAATATTATCAAAAAATCATATTGGAAATCCAAAACAACACTTATAATGAAACAAAATTTAAAACCTAAAACAATAATTAAAATGAAACAGAGGGAATAGTAAAATAAAAAAATTGAAGAGATATATCTTATAGATATACTTTCCTTATTTTTTGGGTATATTTCTTGACTCATGATTTTGGTTGAAGTTTAAGTTTAATTAAGTTTTCAAGTTTCATAAAAAAAAGTTTTCAAGTTTAAGACCTACTTTAAAATTAAAAACAAGTTGTTTTAAATTCATTTTGTTATTATTAATTTTTTTTCTCTTGCAATTATTTATTTTTTTTACTTTTTTGTTAATTGCCATAAAACTCTACTGCCAAAAAGCGCTTAAACCGATCTAGTTAACTATTCAACCGAAGCTTAACCGATAATTTACATGGACCGATAGACGAACCGGGTCCGTAATGGCGGGGATTTCACTATCTTATAGTTTTCCCGCTACATTTGTTTCGTTGATAAGGGAACAAAGAAGAACTAGCAAGCGAAGATTTTTTTCACGTTAATTTCTTTATCGACTTGAATCTCAATGAACTCTCGAGATCTTGCACTCGTATCCACGTCTGCAATTTTCGGTGGTTTGATTTCAGCTCTAGCATTTCGCTTCTTCTCATCAAACCCTAAAACCCCCAAATCCCGAAGAGTTACTTCGGAAATCACTGCAATCTCCAGAAGATTTCCGGCTCTAGATCCTTTCAGTACTTTGAAGCGAAATGGGTTTGTTGTAATTCCGTTAAATTTTTCGAATTTATCTTCAATTTCGTTGTTCCATAGCTAAATTTCCCAACTTTTCAGTCTATTCTCTGGAGACAAAAAAAAAAAAGAATTTGCTTTGATTTAATGTAGAATTTGGTTTTTTTTTTTTTGGTGAAGGTACTTATCATGGGATGATTATTTCATGGCGATTGCATTCCTATCAGCAGAACGATCAAAGGATCCTAACAGGCAGGTAAATTTTGTTGTTGGGATGAAACATAATGAGTAGTCCTTTCGAAGTTTTCTGTAAGTGTCAATTGAAATTCAACTAGGTAGTTCCTAGATATGAGGGGTTATTAGAAATCATTAGTTAAGTTTTAGAGTTGATGCTGCTAAATAAGGTGGAGATATCTTTGTTGGTTGTTGTCTTATGTCTCTATTTGTATTTCAGAAGATTTGGGTTATGTGGGAGTTTATGATTCTTGAAATCTCTTGCAATAACTACCAACACATCTCTTATATATTCTTCTCTAGAAGCTTCTCAAATGTGTTATTTTTGTGATGATTAAGTTTGTTATTATCACACTGGCTGATTCTAGAGTTATCTTTTAGCTAGAATTTTGCAATGAAATTACCGGATACATTGGTCTTATGATGTCTACCACATTTGGAGTATAGGATATGGGACTTAAAGGTATTATTGCTAAAGATTATAATTGAAATCTAGGAGTTTGACTTAAGGCTCACAAATTCGTATGAATATTATTATCCATGCTTTCCTTTTATGAGAATTTCATATCCTTTTCTGATGGATCATTTGATGCAAAAAGGTTGGATCTTGTGTAGTGTCCATCCTCGTTTTAATTGTTGGAAATACTCAAAATTGACTATCTTTCCCCATTCTTATGCTTCTGTAGGTTGGTGCGTGTTTAGTGAGCCAAAATGGTGTAATTCTGGGTAAGATAATGGATCACACTTATCTCTTGATCTCTTTTGAACAATATGAAGTGTGGCTTGTGTATATTGTTTCATGTTCTTACTCAAATTTGTGCTTGTTCTAGCAATCTGGTGCAAGTGAGACACAGTTGAACTATGAATAAATACTTTCATCTTTTCATTTAGGGATTGGCTATAATGGTTTTCCAAGAGGCTGCTCGGATGACAGACTTCCTTGGGCTAAGGTATTAACATTCATCTGACATCCAAGAAAATACACAAGTTGTCGACACAAACTCATTAAAGTTATGTTCAAAGTAGTCAATAGAAACAGATAAAAGAAAAATGAGTTCAATAAAAGAAACAATGTACTGGTAAAGAAATGGATCTCTAGAGTTATGCTAGTAACTTCTTCTCCTAGATTTGTTTTTGATAATTTTCTTATAATTCTGCTCCTGTCATTTTTTCAGAAATCAAGAACCGGAGACCCGTTAGAGACTAAGTATCCGTAAGTATTAGTCTGATGTAAACTAAGACTGAATCTTTTGCTTCTTGCTTTGCTGAGTATTGTTCAAACTTTCTCTGGTAATCTAATATAATACAGTGAGATGTTATGAATCTCATCGGTTTAGGCTCATTGCTAAGCTTTGATGTTTATGATTCTTCTTTTGTAGATATGTTTGTCACGCTGAAGTCAATGCCATACTAAACACAAACCACGCATCTGCAGCTGGCCAGGTTTGTTTCTTTGAAAATTGTTCGATTTTTTTTTGTTCTCACAAATCATGGAGTTTCGTGCTTGATCGAAAAGATTAAACCGTTTTAGAATATGTTAGACAATATGATTGTTAGAATCTGCTATCTGTGGTTTCTACGCAAAAGCTAATAAGTTGAAAATGTTATTTGCTATAGAAAAGCGAAGGGACTCAGCCACGGTTTCTGTTCCGAAATGTTTGTATGTGGGATGGTTGATTTGAGTTTGTTTGTGCTCCTCTAATATCGTGCAGAAGCTTTATGTGACCATGTTCCCTTGCAATGAATGTGCGAAGATTATTATACAGGTTAGTCCTTCATACAATTTGGATTCGTTTGTCAAATTTGGATCCTACTAGGGTATACTGTAGTAATGTTTCATGGTTTATGTCTTCAGCTAACCGGTCATTTTGATATCAAACACCAAAATCTGAATGCTCTAGTTAGACCAATTAACCAAGTTAATGCAGATAGATCATCACACTCACAGGAACTTGCTTCATTTTGGTTTTCTTTCTTGCAGTCTGGTGTTTCTGAGGTCATCTATTTTGTGGAAAAGAGACTTAATGATTCAGTTGCTTATGTTGCTTCTCACAAGCTCTTATCCATGGCCAACATCAAAGTAAACATAGCCTTGTAGATTTTGTTTTTCTCTACAGTGTTTATAATGGGAAGTCTCGTTTTGGGTAATATCTAAATTTATCCAAAACGAAATTTTCAGGTTAGGAAACATCAACCGGAGATGGATCAGATCTTGATCAAGTTCGAAGAACACTTGCTCCAACCAGAGACCTAATTGTTCCAATTCAAAATGCAGGGCCAAATCAGAATCTTAAGATTTACTGTATTTCAAACATATTCACTCAAAGACAGGCTCTTTCCTCTTTTCTTATTTCTGTTTGAACGTTCATAACACAAATTCAAGAACTTTGGCACAAACAGACAGAAGCATTACAAAACCAAAGATAATTTACACAAGGAAGACACCACTTTCTCAAACTCGGTAGTTTTGGGGAAGAGGTATAACGCCGTCAAAGAAATCCCCAAAATAGCCAGATGGCTCATGGACAAGTCTTGCGATGATGTCTCTGAGAGTGATGAGTCCTTCGAGGTTACCAGAATCATCCACCACATATATCCTATGGATCTTCTCGGCGTCTAGCATTAAGATCAGTTCTTTTAGTGTATGGTTCTTAGTGCAAGCGATCACACCACTCAGTATAGGAGCTGATGTATCCCCACGCTTCTCCAGATGCTCTCTAACAGCTACTAAGAAATTCTTTGTTGTGATTGACCTAAAAAGAACAATAGAAAGCATTGAAGATTGACAATACCACGAACCTCGCCATATGTTATAAGGATTAGTGAAGTGTACTAACCTGTAGTCATGGTAGATCTCTGGTGCAGTGAGGAGAAAGTGAACATCTCTAAGGCTTATGTTGCCTACTGGCTTTTCGCTTTTCCTTTCAATGACGGGTATGCCTCCGATTCTCTTTCTCCTCATCAGCTTGAAAGCCTGAAGAACTGGCTCGTCCTCATAGATCTGAAACAGAAATGATGATCTGTTAGGAAAGAAAAGAACTCAATAGAGCTATGAGTAAGATTACAAACTAACCTTTATGATATGATCCTTTGACATAATGGGAAGGCCGACTTCAGAGAGAGTTTTGATTCCCCAATCCTCAAACCAGTGAAGCCCCGCACATTCTGCCAGCATATGGATAACTCCTGATTGTGTGATTATGTTCTCGATCTTTGCTACGCCTAAATCAACGACCGGGATGCTCTTCATTTTGTACTTAGAAAGAAGCAGCAGCATGGTTAGAAATGAGTTCTCTTTCTGTAAAGCCAGGAACGGTGCCCATCTGAATGTTCCAGAGATATCTCGAACCTGTCAGAGAATTATCCAAAGCCATGATCAGGACAAAAATCTATGGAAAATGTTACACTTTTGGGTTATTTTCTCCTTAATAAAGATAAAGCTTCACCTTAGTGTTCTTGTATAGCTCCGAAGAAGTAAGAACCTCAAAGAAGTTTCCAGAAGTTACTGCTGAATCTCCGTTATCAGGAATATCAGCGGTGAAATCATGAGAAAACCCATTTGAGGCTGCAACAGCAGGGCTCCTCGGAGATGGAGGCTCCAACTGTTTTTTAAAGTAGACAAGTAGAGCAAAGAAATGAACTTTTAGTTCACTCGGTACCATAATCTAATTGATTGGGACTAACAAGTCGCCTCTCGTATTTCTTGGAGAATGCATAAGAATGATAAAAACAAAAACAAAAAAAGATGTTCGCAAAAGAAGGTTAACAGGGAACAATGACCTGATGCAAAAGCCAGACAACAATTCCTGGAAACTCCACAATACCGATATAGCGATCAATCCAGCTTGCGTCTTCAGGCGCATCAACATCTACAACAGGTGCACTCAAGACCTGTAGTTTCGACAGTGTCTGAACAGCTTCAGCCAAACTTGCGTCTGATCTTAGCTCGATATCTAAATAAAGAAACCCCAAAGAAATATTAGCACAACAAATTTGAGACAGCAGAACTGAAGCAAGTTCTGTCAAACACTATGATAAGAAAATATGCAAGATGTCAATTTTAAAGTGAAAAAAAGATGCAAATAAAAACAAGGAGGACCAAGAAACTAAAATCATCAACAATTACTTCTGATTCCTTAAATTCGAGTATCCCATAAGCTGGGTTAGTTTCCAAATTCTGACTTCTAAAACTTTCTATAACTTGAATTTTCAATCCAGATCACATATTCAAACCACAAATTCATCAGCAAATACATATATACAGATCATGGAACCCATGATTGCATCTCAAAATATTCCACAGATCAGTCAACCATCTAAATTCCATACTTTTACCAATGATCAAAAACCCAAATCATCAAAATCAGCATACCTTGTGAATCAGAAGAGAGAGGGAAAGCAGAAACAGGGATGCTCTCAAAGCAAGCGTTGAGTTTCTCCTTAGGGCTAAGCTGTGGCTTTTGCTCATCCCATAGATCTTCCACACGCATCCCTAGCTTAGCTTCCGGGCTTGACACGCCACTCCGATGCCCTAAGCTCTCACTCCTCACTATCTTTATCTCCGGTACATTCGCCATCTTTTCCGGTAAGTCAACAGTGAAAAGGTTTCGTCTTTATTCTCCGGTGACACAAAATGATCAAAAAGTTGCTCTTTTTTTTCTCCGTCAGAAATTTCTACGATTGGATTATGATCTTTGTACTGAACTAGTAGAGATCTCGAAGCGGAGAAAACTTCTTAGACCCTATTGTCTTAAACCTTATGAATAAGGCCCTATATGTTTTTTTATTTTTCAAATACGTCCACCATTTTTCAATTTAATCATATAAATGTGGGGTTATTTTGAAACAAATTGGATTTTATTGGATGGAACTGTGATTTGTTAAGTCTTGTTTTGTTTTTTCGTTAGTGTAATCCATATAATTTTCGTTAGCCTGTGATTGTATGCTCTACTCCTTCGAATAGACTCAAGATCTGAGCCGTTGAATTTAGCGCTTGTTACACGTGGAGGGAGAAGAAGAGTTAGTTGGGTATTGGTCGTAAAAGCGAATGGCAATGATTATAATAGATATCCATTTGTCGAAGTCGTACTTATCTCTATCCTTAAAATTTGTTTTTTTTTATTTTGTTAGAAGTGTTATTTATTTACAAAGATAAGCAGCCGACCTATATGAAATGGATAATTATTTAAGTTTTTTTTTTGTTTGTTTCTTTGCCAGCTTTAACTATCTAATATGTTTATACTACTTCCTCTATTTTAAAAAGCTTAATATTAAAAATATTTTACACAAATTAAGAAAATAATCATTATTTTTTAAAAATATATTATTTTCTCTCACCAATAATTATTCTAATAATTATAAACTAATAGTAATATAATAAATATAATTATTTTTAATTATTACATCTTGATATTTATAATTTATCAATAAAATAAAGAAAAAAATACTAGAAAATCAATTTTTATGAAACAAAATAAATGAGGTAAAACATCAAGCTTTCTGAAACGGAGAGAATATTGTTTTCAAAAATGACATTTCCTAAATCAAGTTTAAAAAGGATATATTGTGGCATTATATGATGGGGTACAATAATTTGTAAGTTTGGCTTCGGAATAACTTGCACAGCAAATGGATGATTAACATACCACAGATAAGGAGTGTGGTCTCCACTTATTCAAATACAATACTGATCAAAGCAACAACTAGGGGTATATGGAAAGAGAAATTTAATTTGAATGCGTCAAAGAATTAGACTTTACCAAAACGTCCCCACATCGAAGTTTGCTTGGCTGCATTTTTTTTTTATTTGACATTTTTGAAACACATATTTAGAGTTTTAGAGCCTTTTCAATGAGACTCTCTTAGCGAGATATTCTTATTAAAACAATAATAAAACTATAAAAAAAGGAGAGAAAATGTGAGACTCCTAGCCAAAATATCTCAAATGAAATATCCATTAGAGACTCATTTAACACTTGTTTTTATGTGATTGGCTTAATTATTTTTTCTAACATTAATTTTAATAACATAATTAAATTTTATTAAAAATAGCAATATTAAATTGGTAAGAAATTCTAAAAAGTATCTCAATGAGATACTACCAATAGAGATGCTCTTATATGCACTTTTTAACACTTGAAAATTTTAATGATGAGAATATTGTTAGAGCATCCACATTAGTGAAAGATCTATGGAGTCTTTCAAACAATTATTTTTAATATTTTAATATAAATTAATTATATAATTCAATTTTAAAATAGTAAAAAGAATTGAATCAATGAATAATAGATAAGTGTTGAAATAATATCTTATGCGTCTCGTAAAATTTTTCATTTGAGAATTTCATCTCATTTTTTTTTTAATTTTTTAATGATAAGTGACTCACCTTAAAGATTTTCAGTAAGCATGTTCTTAGTATAACATTGATTAAAGATGAGAATAAATAACTTTGTCAGGATCTTAACATGACTAGGAAAGAAATCTCATAAACTTGCTACTGATGACCTTTGCCTTATTAAGACTACTAGGTTTATCCTTAATTGACCAAAAGTCTCTCAAAAATCTGTGATAAATATTTTCTTTAAAGGTGATGATTTAAAATTCTTCAATATCTTTATGAACATACATTAAACATGGTGGTGATGTTTACGTATCATGAACATTGCATGAAAGTTATAAAGTTGAAAATAATTCCGTCAAAGTGTGGATTCCAAAGTCGGATTAGGCTCATCTATAATGAAATTTGAGACAGTTATCATGTTAAAAATAGTTGATTCAGATAAAAGATTTAAGACTAAGATTGAGATGTGTAAGTTTTGCGTTGAACTTTTTTTAGTTTGTTAAACATTTAGGATTCATAATTAATAAACAACTTTTGCCTAGAAGATCAATATGCATAATTTGTACAAATGACTACAATTAATTAACTAAAGTTTATTTATAGTAATTGTTATGAGTTCATTTTCAGTTATTGATATTTTTTTTTAACTTCTTGTTTTTATTAATGAACTTGAGTTACAAATCTTTATTCAATGTCCTCCGAATACAAGGCGGAGGAAAATACATTTACGATTTAAGACAATTTTCAGTTATTGATAAAACCATAATTCATAACAATAGTTTCTCATGTTTAATAATCAACATCACAATTAGAGGCTCCTACATATTCGTCGTTTTATCATTACAATGTGAACCATGCAGTTACAATCCCATAAATATACATTATCTTATTTTCCCTCCTACTCCTACTCTCTCTAGCTCAGAGAAAAAAATTCAAAAAAATGTCTCCCAGGAAAAATTGTTCATCGTCAGCGTTCACTTCACACAGATCAACATAATTTTAGCCTTAATCTAGACTGTTAAGGTTATAATAGCTTTGATACCATATAGAAGAAATAAAGTTTTTAACTTTTACTCTTTATTTCCAATGATTAATTACGTCGATATTTCACTGCTTCTTTTATAAACATAATGGAACAATCTAGAATTGACAGGCTGTCTATGATGAGTCATTAGATAAGGATTGGAGGAGATGATATTTGTTTTCATGAAGGAGCGTCGTCTTGTTCATACTAACATCTCTTTGTTTTGCAGGTAAAGTATTCCTCTGTTTTGTCTTCTTCTCCTGCTGTAGTGTAGGATCTTTCTTCTTTTGGGCCATATTTATTTCTCTTGTGTCAAGGTCCACTGGGGATGTTGATTTATTGTTCATACTAAGAAGTGAACACAAGAAGACGGTGTAACATGTATGAAACTTAATAAACACTATCACCTTCATTCTATCTACAGGAATTACTATCTTTTGGAGTATATTTTTCATCTATGAAAACTATGAGTTTTGTGTCTTGTGTATAACCACAAATTTTTTTTTTGGTCGACTATAACCATGCACAAGTTCTTTGGAGGGTGAAGTTGATAAGTATTATTGAAATGGAAAAAAAGAAACGGCTACTCCTCCTTCCTTTACGTAAATTTCTTTCTATTTTTTGCTATCAATCTTATAATTCATAGAATGGTGCCGTTTATTTTTGTTCGCTATTTTCCATTATTTCCGTCATAATTTTGTGCATGAGCAGTCGAGCACAAGAAGACGGTATTATTAATTCAAGCCTAAAGTAGCGCATGCATAAACTAACAGCCTCGAGTGTGAACATTATTTTGTTATTCAATTCTTCAAATCAGGCTCGTGCTAATTTTTTTTCCTTCTTTTCTTCTTTCCAATGTTTCTACTTTCTACATTTCGGCTCCAGATTTATATCAAACCAGACCATTTTAAGAAAAGTATAATCGCTTACTTACTTTCAAGACGTTAGAATGGGAATAACCGGAGCTAAATTCATGTTTGGATCTAAATTTTTCATTTTTTCCCAAGCTACCAATATATTCAAATTTCAACTATCATTAGTTAATACATAAATTATATTACTGAAACTACGGTTAGATTCCAGTTTGGACCTAATACTCCATCTGTTTCATTTTATTTATACTTTTAGGTTTTTGTTTTGTTATAAAATAAGTATTGTTTTGGGTTTCTAATGCAGATATTTAATAAGATTTATTTTGTTACTTCTATTATTTTAATGTGATAACCAATGAAAACACTTGTTTAGTGTATTAATGAAGAGTAAAAAAAAGAATTTCAATATTTTCTTAATTTGTGTGTAAAACCCTCAAACTACACTTATAATAAAACATAACGAGTACATATTATTGTAAAGTACTTAATTAGGATGTTTCATATTATGTAACCATTAATGGAGATGTCGTATATCATTTGAGTTATTGTTAAACATTTTAAAAACATGGAAAACTTCATACATCTACTATACTATTAAAAAAGAGACACTTTAAGGAGAGTGTTTCCAAACACCCATACTAAAATAAATAAACCAGGATTAATGTTATAAGTGTATCCAAACAGATTAAAAAAAACAATATTATACAAACTAACATTGATTTTAATTTGCCTAAAATCTATCTACCTAATTTAAACAAATATATTGAAAAAATAATTATGATTCTCATTTCACATTTATTTCAAAAACGAATCAGTTTTTGGCAGATTTTTTAAAAAATTTTAGGTTTGGCAAGACGGATTTGCATTATGTTAGGAAAATACAAAAATGAAATTTTTGGTGGGAAACGGATCGGAAAAATAAATTTGATTTTTATTTCACCTTTATTTGATTTTATTTTCAAGTTATTTTGAATTATTATATAATATAATGCATATAAATAATTAAAAAAATAATATTTTCTACATATGTTGTAATTCGAATACATTTTTGGTAGGAAAATTACAAATCCATTTTTTGCGGAAAATTTGTAAATTATTTATTTTGGTGAAAATTATGGATATGCAGTTTATTAAAAAATTATAGTGTTGAGTGTTTTTTTGGGGGAATGGATCAGTTTTTGGTGGGAAAATTGTAAATTTTTTATCTTGGCAAAATGGATTTGCAGTTTGTTAGAAACATATCAGTTTTTTTTTGCGAGAAATTTTCAAATTATTTATTTTGATGGAAAATTACGGATTTGAAATCTACAACACTATTAAAAAAGAGTCACTTTAAGGGAGTGTTCCCAAACACCCATATTAAAACAAATAAACCAGGATTAATGTTATAAGTGTATCCAAACAGATTAAAACATCAATATTATGGAAACTAATATTGATTTTAATTTGCCTAAAATATATCTACCTAATTTAAATCAATGTATTAAAAAAAAAATTATGATTCTCATATCAAATTTATTTCAAATACTGATCAGTTTTTACCAGGAAAATTGTAAATTTTTTAGTTCGACAGAATGGATTTGCAGTATACTAGGAAAAATACGAGATCAAGTTTTTTGGTGGGAAACAGATCGGGAAAATTAATATTTTCTATATATGTTGTGATTTGAATTCATTTTTGGCAGAAAAACTACATATCCATTTTTGGCGTGAAATTTGCAAATTATTCATTTTGGTGAAAAATTATGGATATGCAGTTCATTAAGAAAATTATAGAGTCTAGTGTTTTTTTATGGGGAACGGATGAGTTTTTTGGCGGAAAAATTATAATTTTTTTATCTTGACAAAACAGATTTGCATATTGATAGAAACATATCAGTTTTTTTTTTAGGGAAATTTTCAAATTATTTATTTTGATGAAAAATTTCGGATTTACAGTTTATTAAGGAAATTACAGAGTCGATTTTTTTAAAAAAAACCGGATCAATTTTGGTGGGAAAATTAATTATACATAAGATTGACAATTGTGTTAGTTTTCATTTAGTTAGAAATTTTTTTAATTTCGATTAATTTAATATCTAATTTGGTAGAATTTGCTCTAAATTGTTTCAATGAGAGTAAACAACATCATTCATTTGGCATAGTTTTGAGTCAAATAACAAAAATTTGCTATTACTATATGGAAATAAAATAATTTCATGTTTAAAACATGTTAAATATATTATAAACAATAAATAAATAAAACTACAAAAATATATTAAACTAAAAAATATATTCATAAATATTATAAAAATAAAATAAAATTATACGAAAAAAATAAAAATATTTATAAATATTAAAAAACCAAAAAACTATAATTTATATGAAAATACACGATTAATTAAAGTTATATTTTATTTATTTAATGATAGTCACTATTTATTTGAGCCCGCTTAATAATAATAATGTACAGTTCAATTATGTGTTACTTAATAAAGTCTATTTTGCTGGCGTCATAGTTTCTATTCTTGGTTTTGTCGGCGAATATGCCACGTCCTGAGCTTTTGACTTCTACGTCTCCCAAGCGTTTTCAACACGTTGGAAAACAAATGCGGCTTGGATAGACTCTACCGAATGAAATTAATACGAAATAAAATTAATATTGAAAACGATATGACCGATTGGTCGGACCCTCCACCTTTCCTCTCCTATATAACACACGCAAATACGCAATACCCACCAAGAACACACACACACATACAATTAAAACCACAAAATTCACATCTCTCAGACACACACAAACAAAACAAAAAAATCAAGAACAAAAATGTTGTTTCTTCTGAGCTTTCTCATACTAGCGTTTCTTGTAATAATAATCATCTCCTTATTCTCTTCATTATCAACTAAAGAAACCACCATTTATGGACCACCATCGTATCCACTCATTGGCTCCATACTCTCCTTCAAGAAGAACCGTCACCGTCTTCTCCAATGGTACACCGAACTCCTCCGTAAATCTCCGTCTCAAACCATCTCAATTCCTCTCCTCGGAAACCGTCGCACCATTGTCACAACAAACCAAGAAAACGTTGAATACATTCTCAAAACAAGCTTCTTCAACTTCCCTAAAGGTAAACCTTTTACTGATCTCCTCGGTGATCTCCTCGGCGGAGGCATTTTCAACGTCGATGGTCACTCATGGAGCTCGCAGCGTAAACTCGCTAGCCACGAGTTCTCGACTCGCTCTCTCAGGAGTTTCGCTTTTGAGGTTCTTAAAGATGAAGTGGAGACCAGTCTTGTTCCGGTGCTCTCCGCGGCGGCTGATGCTGGGACAACCGTGGATTTGCAAGATGTTTTGAAACGTTTTGCTTTTGATGTTGTTTGTAAAGTCTCGTTGGGTTGGGATCCGGATTGTTTGGATTTGACCCGACCCGTTAATCCTCTTGTGGTGGCGTTTGACACAGCGGCTGAGATTAGTGCTCGCCGTGCGACGGAGCCGGTTTACGCTGTTTGGAAAGTGAAGCGTGTGTTGAACGTGGGAAGCGAGAGGAGGCTTAGAGAAGCGATCAAGACCGTACACGTGTTGGTTTCTGAGATTGTTCGAGCGAAGAAGAAGAGTCTTGAGATCGGGACAGGAGAAGAAGCAAAGCAAGATCTTCTGTCGAGGTTTCTAGCAGCCGGCCACGACGGCGAAGCAGTGAGAGACATGGTTATTAGTTTTATCATGGCGGGAAGAGATACCACGTCAGCAGCGATGACGTGGCTATTTTGGTTGTTGACCGAGACCAATGACGTGGAGAGCAAGATTTTAGAAGAAGTGGACCCTTTGGTAAGTTTGGGGTTAGGGTTTGAGGATTTGAAAGAGATGAGTTACACGAAGGCTTGTCTTTGTGAAGCCATGAGACTTTATCCTCCAGTGTCGTGGGACTCCAAGCATGCTGCGAACGACGACGTTTTACCGGATGGTACACGTGTCAAGAGAGGAGACAAAGTGACTTACTTTCCGTACGGTATGGGGAGGATGGAGAAGCTATAGGGTAAGGATTATGAAGAGTTTAAACCGAACCGGTGGTTTGATTATGAACCGGGGAGTTCACGACCGGTTTGAAACCCATTAGTCCTTACAAATTTCCGGTTTTTCAAGCCGGACCGAGGGTTTGTGTGGGTAAGGAGATGGCGTTTATGCAGATGAAATACGTCGTTGGTTCTGTTTTGAGTCGGTTTGAGATTATGCCGGTTAACTAGGACCGACCGGTTTTTGTTCCTCTTTTAACGGCTCATATGGCTGGTGGACTCAATGTGAAGATCAAGAGGAGAAATCACATCCTTAACCACGTTTAATGGACTAGTATGTAAAACGAGTTATTTATATATAACCAGTAGTGCGGCAATAGTAGTCCTCGAAAATCAAATAGTTAAGATTAGTAGCACATCAGAAAACTAAAAATAACAAGAATATTTTTGGTTCCTTTGCACCATCCATTTCGGTTTAGGCTTGTACTAGTCTTTTGCTGTCCCAAACCAAATCAAATTGGACTTGAGCAAATCGAAAAATAACCAAATTAATAAGCCCATACAAAATCAGCAGGTGAACTCAATCTGGCCTGAATTGGGAATTGGTGTACATATTGAAGCCAAATGAAATCTGAACCGGTCAATTCTGGTTTTATATGTTTTGTGCCAAATACCCATTTTTCCAGATTTCAATAACGTTTCAGAATTCTGAAACCAATGCAATCATAGAAAAAAAGAAAAAGAAAAGGCAGAGGTGCATAGTTTGAGAAATTCTTCACAATCAGAATTTAATAAACACCATGAGACAATAAATCAGTAAAGCTTTAATTCATTAGTTGAAACAAATATTTGTTAGCACAGGCACTAAATTCTCTCTCTCAGAAGCTATGTTAAACATCATCAAGGATCTGCAGAAGCCAGAGTGTGCTTGTTGGTATCTTTGTGAATGGAATCATCGAGGATCTACAAGAAAATAATAGCAGGTTTCAAGAACAAGTGTTTTTGTAGAGGATTATAACTTCCACCACCACCACCACCACCACCACCACTATTACGAAGATGAAGAAGTGAGACGAGAGAGAGAGTGATTTGTAAAATATCTTATCGTATTAATCTTCTTAGGACAACCAAGAGATTTTCACAATTAAATAATATATATATATATTTTTTTAATTAAGAGATTATGGTGAGAGAGCCCCACTAATAGTGCTCTTAAGCTGTACAATTGATTATAATCTGACTTATATAAAAAATATAATGGTTAGCTAAATCTAACTATTAAACCATACAAACCAAGCATTTACCGGTTTTTATAATCTAATATCCCCCTCAAGATGAGCCGAATATGTTCATGAGACTTATCTTGGACAACAAATAATGAAACTGATTAGGGAATAAGGGCTTGGTGAGGGCATCCGTCAGTCGCTCTTCTGACCTGATATGAAGTAACTTAAGCAACCCTCGTTCAAGTCTTTCACGAATAGTATGACAGTCAATTTCTATATGTTTGGTGCGCTCATGGAATACTGAATTATTCGCAATGTGCATTGCTGCAGTACTATCACAATATAAAACAGGAACTGCATAAGGAACAATCTGCAAATCACGAAGTAAAGTACTGAGCCAGACCATGATGCATGAGCCAAATATTCTGCCTCTGCAGAAGATCTGGAAACTGTGTGTTATTTCTTTGATCGCCAAGAGATGAGGGACGAACCCAAAAACATAGAGAATCCTGTTGTAGATCTTCGACTATCAGGACAAGCTCTCCAATCTGAATCTGAAAATCCTTTAAGATGAAAATCAAAATCATCGGAGGAGAAGAATAGACCATTTCCAACTGTACCTTTGATATAATGGAGAATTTTGTAAACAGCCTTAAGATGATAAGTCCTAGGAGCAGAGGAGTATTGACACATCTTGTGAACTGCAAAAGTAATATCGGGTCTAGTAATGGTTAAATACATCAAACGCCCTACTAGACTTCGATATAATTCTATGTCTTCAAGTAGATCACCATCACTTTTAGACAACTTCAAGTTTGGTTCCATTGGAACAGAGAAAGGTTTGCAGCCCAATAAACCCGTAGACGAAAGAAGTTCCAAAGCATACTTTCTCTGACAAAGAGATATGCTAGCTTCTGTACGAGCTACCTCAAGGCCAAGAAAATATTTCAAAGCACCAAGATCTCTTAACTTGTATTGTGGTTGTAAATTTATTTTCACTTGACAAGCTGCAGCATCCGATGTACTTGCAATGACTATATCATCTACATACACCAAAACAGCCACATAATCCTCTCCATCATTCTTCACAAATAAAGTATGATCTCCATGTCCCTTAATGAAACCCATCAGCAACAAAGAATCTGAAAATTTCTTGTACCATTGACGAAAAGCTTGCTTGAGTCTATAAATAGCTATCTTGAGCTTGCAAACAGCATTCGAGGGCAAAGATTTTCCAGTGATAGTTGCATAACCTGGTGGTAGTTTCATATATATCTCGTTATCCAAATCTCCATTCAAAAATGCATTTGAAATATCCAGTTGAATCAGAGTCCACATTTTCTTTGCCGCACTAGCTAGGAGCAATTTTACTGTGGCCAACTTAGCAACTGGAGAAAATGTTTCTGTAAAATCCAAACCTTCACGTAGAGTATAGCCCTTGGCAACTAAACGAGCCTTATACCTTTCAAGATTACCATCAGCATGATATTTAAGAGTAAAAACCCATTTGCAACCTACAGCTTTCTTTCCAGGAGGCAAAACTGTGATATCCCAAGTATTTGATACTCCATAGCTCCAATCTCAACATCTGCAGCCTCACACCACTCTTTAGAATCCTTAGCCTCATCAAACGAATTTGGAATAGGAATTTTAGTGATGATATTAATGAAAGCGAGATAAGAAGGTGATATATTTGAATATGAAATGGATGATGAAATATGATAAGGAATATCATACTGTAAAGAATAATAGTGATAATCCTTTAAATGAGCAAGAATTTTCGTAGCTCTTTGTGATGGAAGTGAAACTATAGCCTATGAAGGTGCTATAGGAGATGAAGAAATTTGTGTTGATGGAGGGATAGAATATGGTAAGACGTTTGATGATGGACATTCCATAGGATTAAAGAAATCAGAAGATACCTTAGAGATCTTCTCTGAAGCAAACGGATAAATTTCTTCATGGAACACAACATTCCTAGATATGAATGTGTTGTTAGTCTCCAAATCAAGCAACTTGTATCCTTTATATCCAGATGGATATCAGAAGAAAACACACGCCTTTGATCTAGCTTCAAACTTATGCCTTTGTTTTGGTGAAGTCGAAGCATAACAGAAGCATCCAAAAGTTTAAATATGTTGATAGTTTGGAATCTTACTTGTGAGAATCTCAAAAGGTGTCTTGTTAAGTAATAACTATGAAGGAGTCATGTTGATAAAAAACACTGCTGTAAGAATACAATCGCCCCAAAATGATAAAGGAATCTGAGATTGAAACATCAAAGATCTTCCAACATTCAATATATGTTGGTGTTTCATTTCAACAACCGAGTTCTGCTCTGGTGTCTAAGGGCAAGAATGAAACGCAACAATACCCTTACTCTGAGACAACTCTGTAAATCGCAATTCAGGTGCATTGTCTGCTCTAACTGATTTTACTTTAATCCCATACTGATTTTTAACCATTTGCAGAAAATCTAGAAACAATGTTAATACTTCATTCTTTGTTTTGAGTAGATAAACCCAGATACTCTTGAGTGGTCATCAATAATTGTTAGAAAATATTTGTATCCCTCAACTTTTTCAACCGAGAAAGGCCCCCAAATATCAATGTGTAATAGTTAAAAAACTGTCTTATAAACATTATTCTCATATATAAAAGATAACTTTCGCTGCTTTGCTAAATGACACACATGGCAAAAAGCAGACTTCTTATTCTTATGCTTGGTAGTCCCCAAAGCATCTGGTATAGTATCCAAATGAGTAAATGACGGATGACCAAGTCACTGATGCCAAACTCCAATGTCAATAGCTGTATTCATTGAAATCTGATCTTCAGTATCCATCACATACAAGTTTGCCACTCTCTTACTGTGATTAATCCTCGAGCCCTTGATAAGATCCTGGATTTCACAAGAAGAGGAATCAAAGATGACTCTAGATTCTAAATCATTTGTCAAAGAACTTATACTGAGCAGATTCAGTCGAAATTCAGGAATATATAGAACATTTCTCATAACTATATCCTTATTAATCTGAATGGTGCCAATCCCACTAATCTTTACAACATGACCATTAGGGAGATTCACTGCACTGATAATTGAAGTATCCATAGATGAGAATAATGATCTATCATGGGGCACATGGTGTGTAGCTCCAGAATCAATCACCCATGTGTTCTTAGACAGAGCATTATTGGATACAGTCAAAATACCAACAAAGCAGTATGTTGAGGGAGAGAATTCAATACGAGAAGGAGCAGGCATAGGAGACGCGTTAGATGTACTAGCCTCATTTGGTTTACTCACATTCTGATTCTGAAGTTGAGAACTGAAGAATGCAATGAAATTCTGGATCTGATCTGTTGTGAGATTGCCAATAAGATCATTCATACAAGAACCAGACTTGACCTCTGCCATAGGAGAAAGAGTAACTTGAGCAGCAACACGTTGAATTTTCTGAGACTTCTTTCCCTTACAAGTAAATCCATGTGGGAATCTATACTTCTTGTAACAACGCTCAGCTATATGACCAACCCTGTGACAATGAGAGCAAATGGGGCGTCCCTTGTTTTGACAATTTTGAACATAGCAAGTCACATGTTGATTCATTTCAGAAACTGAGTCCTTAGAAACTTGGAAAGTAAGAGGAGGAGGATTCACAGCTATAGAAAAACCTTTATGGCTATCATCTTAATCAAGCATGTTGTATACTTCAGCAAATGATAGAAGTGCCTTCTTAGCAATGATCTGACGATGAATGATAGCATAAGAGTCTTAGCTCTCTCTGCCTTCAATTGCAGACGAGAAGCTTTTCCACAAACACATGGATCATCTGTTTCTTCAGTGTTCTCCAATTGATCCCAAAGTGTATTCAGATTGGTGTAATAGTCAGAGAGAGAGAAAGAACCCTGACTGAGATCTTGAATTTGTTGTGTTAACATGAAGATGCGAGGGAGATTAGTCATATGGAACCGATCATAAAGATCAAGCCATATATCTTTAGCATCATTTATGCGTAACACACTCCTATAGATCTGAGGTGAAACTGAATTCAATAACCACGATTTAACCATGCTATTACACCTAAACCATAGACGGAAATTGACATCTGATTCAGCATGATGAATCAAGCTCAGATACCATATTACGAAGATGAAGAAGAGAGATAAGAGAGAGTGATTTGTAAAATATCTTATCGTATTAATCTTCTTAGTCATTACAATTGATTATAATTTGACTTATATACAAGTATAATGGTTAGCTATAACCGGTTCTTATAATCCAATAACCATGCCTTAACCGGTTTTTATAATCCAATAAGTTCAAGTTCAAGTTCCGTTCAAGTTCAAGGCCTGCCGTTGGGTTGGACACCATCCGTACTGTGACCAAGGCAGATGCTTGATACGACGGTATCTCCATTTACCGCTCTTAGAATCAAATATGTCAAATGCAAGCTTCGAACGTGATTCACACGGCATCAGCATACCGAGGAAGATGATGACAAGAGCAAGAACAGAGACAATTGAAGATGTAATTAGGATTTCACATTTGGAGAATATGATTCAGAAACTTCACCAATGGAAAACAAAATTCTATTAAGCCCACCATTGTCTTCCACTTAAATGTTCTTAAATCATTAAATATAATCATGGAATTGCTAGCTGAGGTCCAAGTTACGAATTCTCATACAATTTGCCGAATCAGTATGAAAGGTTTTCATTGAAAACATAAAGACTAATTCGAGAAACCAATATAATGACTCATTCGTAAATGTAACAATCCTCAATAATTCAAAATCCCTATGAAGAAATAGTGAAAGCCATGTGTTTTGTCACACATTGAAACAATGTTGTCTTCATTAGTATTTAAACATATTTATACATACATGATCAGTGACATTTTTGTTTCCAATTAAACGAATCAGGGACTTGGTTCACTTCACATTCTCATCAAACAAATGGATTGGAGCCGATTATCATCCTGTGATCCTGAATTCCAGAAATTTTGTATTAGCTTTTAAGAATTCAAAGACCGTCACGTTTGCAAATCTATTGATCTTAAGTCTTTTTGTTTATGCTGAGGATATACATTACGTTGCTTTTAATATTTTGAAACTATTCTTTGTTTGGTTATAAATATTTAAATTTATTCCATTAATATATTTTAAAAACAATACTAATAATTATTTATTTACTATATACTAAAATACATATTTGAAAACAAATTAAACCATTTCACTTATTTTCTTGCTTATATTTTACTTTTTCTTATTTTTTGTTGATTCATTTTTTCATATTAAAAAAACATCATCAAATATTATTTGTTGATAAACTTGTTTTGGTGAAATCAACAAATTATATTTATATATACATATATATATATATATATATTAGAATAATTAATAAGTGATGATGATGTGTTCCATGAAGAGACTTCTTTCATCTATTATATATATGATATGTATTTTGTTTCTTTTCAGGTACGTTGAAAAGGAGAAGAAGATCCAAGATTTAGAGATTGTAGCATTTTAAGGATTTTTTATTATCTTTTTCGTTATTATGTTGTAACTATTAACAACAATAAAAAGAAAAAGAAAAATATAAGAGTTGTAAAGTTTTGTTGAAGGCTCTTTCTTGGTTTTTGCTTTCTTCTTAATGTATAATTTAATGAAAAATGATGAGTTGCACAAATTTTGAATGTATGTTATATTATTTCATATGAAGAGTACACAAATAGATAGCAAGACCTGAAAATTTAATTTAAAATTTTAAAATATCTTAGAGTTCATTTGTATTTGTAAATGATTCAAAATCAAAAACAACCAAAAACTATTATCATAATTGCATATCATCTTCACCACCACCACCACAACAATACTACTCTGCTATTTTGATTGACGGCGAAGTTTTGTATTTTTGGGAGGAAGACACAACTCCCAGGAGGCAGCAACCACCATCCCCACCGAATGCGTGAGACCAGAATGAAGAAATTGAGGAGCTTCGCTCTTAGTAATATTCGGATCTACGACGAAATTCAGGCTCAAGGAAAAGGAGACGATCTGAGAGATGGATTTGTTGCGGAGAAATGGATGAGCTTGACCCACTCGATCTCTATCTCTCTTTAAACTTTAAAACTCTCTCTGAATTAAACTTAATCTGTAATTATTAATGTTTATATTTGGATGGTTCAATAATTATGTTTGGACAGTTTATTATTACTTATGTTTTTTAATATTTGTATATGTGTGTATTATATATTGTGTGTGTATGTATGTCAGGTGATGAGTTGAGAAAGACAAGAAGATCCAAAAATGTAGCCTTTAAGGATGTTATTTTTATTTTTTTGTAAATATTTTCTTTTATAATGAATTTACATTTTTTATTATTGTATATACAGTTTATGTTTATCAGTCTTCTCTATAACAAATCTACTACTCTAGAAATTAGATTCTCGGAAGAATTAATCTCCTATCAATACGAAAGGCCTATGGTTCTTTAAGAATTTTGTTTTCCCTGGTGAAAAAGGAAACTTAAAAATTCAAGATCCTTCAATATTCCTTTAATTATTAAAACAAGGAAATTAATTTCAACATCCGACCTTAGCTCAGTTGGTAGAGCGGAAGACTGTAGTTTGTGACAGTAAATCTTTAGGTCGCTGGTTCGATTCCGGCAGGTCGGATTATTTTTTTTTTTTGGCGATTTTATTAAACAAAAAGTTAAACCCTAAAACTAAACCGAATGTTTCAATTGAATCACAAACTCCCGTTCAATTTAAGAGACCTAAATACAAGATCGATAGAGTATTCTTTGCTTACTCTATTAATCGACACATCATAATTTTCATTTTTGAATTGATTCAATTTATTTGATGTTGATATTTTGACAGACAAGTAAGGAAGAGATGAGACACTCGGTTCGTCCAAACTATGTGATAACCGGACGGTCTAGATACGATCCATCGGTTTATCGTAAAACAAAAATATATGACATTTTCCCGTGGGTCCTGATTATTAGAATCATAATGATAAATTATAATCAAAATCTATAATAACTTAATTAATTAACTAAAGTTGTTACAAATTAAACAATCGGAATAAGAAACTTTCCATATATGACTAAAACCAAAACGGAAGACTCTCACCAGATATATTTCCTTATCCGAATCTTATTTGTAACCCTTCACAAGGTATTATAAATACAGTACGCATCAACCCTTCTCCACAATTTTATCAATTCCCAGAGTAAAAGTTTCATTCCGTAGAATCAACGTATACTAATTTACAATGGCACACGTTGATTCCACCTTTTCAATGTCGACAATGCTCAATGCTTTACACCATCTCCCTTATGCCGCCTCCGCAAGAGAACCCTTTACAGAAGCGTGTCCAGCGGTTTCTCCTCCTATTCCACGTGGCATCTCCGTCGCGATTCCTCCTCCAAGATTCACCTCATCGCCGTCGCCTTTAACCGACTCATTCCACGCCGCGTTGACTCCTCAAGAACTGCACATGCGTTTGCAATGGATGTTCGACGTAATGACTAATACCGAAGAAGACGCGGCTTCGTTTAAAGAGATGATCTCAAAGTTAAACCGAATAGAATTTATGAGGATGTCGTTGTTGCTGACGTCAGATTCCGATTACTTCTTGGAGATCGCAAGAACCAAGAACGGCTCCAAACGTCTAAAGAAACTCCTCGGGAAATCGGATGACGTGGACACTCTCTTCGTCGACGCGATCTTGCAACGCTTCCTCCACATCATGACTGATAAGTACGCGGCGCACGTGGCGATACGAGGGATAAGTGTTTTCGATCAGGAGAAGAAAGAAGCAATGTACGAGCACCTTTTCCACTACGCGCTCGACATAGCGCGTGAACCATACGGTTGCTTGGCGCTCAAGGTAATCATAACCGACGAAGACGATCTTTACTACAGAAACAAGATCTTTAACATAGTCGCGCACAACGCTCTCTTCCTAAGTAACGATCCTTATGGGAACTTTGTATTCAATACGTGCTTAAACTGAATAACTTGCGTTGCACGTATAACATTGCCGATAATCTACGTGGCCATTGTGTTGATCTATCGTTTCGGAGACATGGAAGCTACGTTATGGAGCAGCTTTTGGAGACGGAGGATTCAATGATTCCGGTGGTGGAGGAGCTTCTTGAGTGTGAAGGAGATAGGTTGATGAGGTTGGCGAGGAATGAGTTTGGGAATTTCGTGGTGGGCAAGGCATTGAGAGTTACGCAGAAGGAAAAGATTTGGAATGATATGTTTTGGGGTTTGGTGCATAAGCTCATGCCTTATGTCCAGTTCTTGCATAAGTCTCATGGAAGCAACATTGTAACCATCTTAGAGTCGATTTGTTAGCTCGTTTTCAACCTAGTTAACGCTGTTCTAGTTACATTATTAGCTTGGATATGTTGAAAGTTCTCGATTTTATGGTTGCTCAGTTTTTTGTTTTGTTACATTTTTATGGTTGCTTTCTTGTAAGGAGAGATTGATAGTATCTAGAATTATTCTCTTTCATGTTATAAGAAAACGTTTGAAAGCTCAATTCACTAGCAGTTGTTTCCATATAAGGACGTTTTGCCTTCTCATATCCTACAATTCACGTTATTAGATCACTTGAAATTTCAAAACAAAACCCTAAATCCATCAAGGGTTCAAACTGAGATTCTTGTAATTACAATAGTTTGACCAAACAGCTTTAGTTAATCTGAATGAAGTATAGGAAAATTTATGATGCCTCATAATGCATCAAGCAAAACCATCTACTTAACCAAAATGGCTCAAGAAACATACGTTTGTAGAGAAATCAAACATTGGGCATTGACGTTTGGTATAATGCTAAAAAATTCTATGATTGTTAGTGTTACGATAAAGATATATACAACAGTCCTAAGCATTTTCTATGATTGTTATTATTAACTGAAAAATATACAAAACAAAGAAATTTATGCAACTCTCTAATATATTTTATAGAAGTGTTGACACGATGTTCCAAATAATTTGATAACTAATCTTTATTTCCTCATTTCATACGAATATATTAATTCTCCTTTAGTTTATGAAGATATGTTTGTTTTCGTCAACTTAGAGTATCCATGGAAATTAATGTATGAAGAGTTGATTTCCTTCTTTTAAAGTTCAAGATCACATGCGAATATCTAAAATCAAGTTAAACGCGTCTAAATGCCAATCGTTCGATCAATTTAAATTAGCATCATCTTCACCGTCAATTTTATTAGATCAATCCTTTCGTTCAAGTCATCTAGCGGTCTTGTTTAGTTTAACAATATCTAACGGTTAAGAAAGCTAATACCATGTTGTTAATATACACCTCCCAACACTCGATTATTACTGGAAGCCGATCTAGTTGACCTCGTTTAGAAAAAGATAAGACAATCAAATCAATCAAAGGCCGTAAACGAAACGTGTCTTTGCTTCTCTTATTGAGGATTTGCTCTTCGAATCGATCTCTCTGTTTCGTTGATCGTTATCTTCTGGATTCCTTTATCCCAATTTCGCCGTCCGGTAAGATTTCCCGGCATCTGTGAGAATCGGCGGAAAAGAAGGAGATAATTAACTCTTCCCCTGGAATTGACTTTTAGGGTTTATTTTCCAGATCTGATTTTATTTCATCGAGATTTTCTCTTGTTTGATTGATCTGATTGTTTTCTGTTTAGTCAAAACCATTGTCGAATCTGCTTATCCCTCTTTGAGATTCTCCTAGGGTTTTCTTATTTTTTGTTGTGATTTTTCAATTGTTGATTGAGAAGAGTTCTGGTTATTTAATCCGATGGCGGCAGGAGGAGTTGAAGTTTCTAGAAGCTCTGTTGCCGTTGATCGTAGTCGTGATTTTTATTCACGCCAAGGTGGTAGAGATGGTGAGAGGCGTCAAACTAAACGATCCAACGAATTAGATTGCAGGTGGAAGGATGTGCGACGTGATTCACCGAGAGGACAACGCTTGGCTTCTCAAAGAGGAGAAGCTCGTGAGGATAATGATGTTCAGAAGAGGAGAAAGTGTTCTCCTTTCGCATGGGAGAGACGAGATCCACTTAGTGAGAAGACTATAATATCTAACCAGATTGTTGATGTGGCAGATACTAGGAAGATATCTTACGAGGATGTTTTGTCACATGAGTTGCCTGTGAAAGCTCAATTGGCTAGTAAACATCCTTTTGATGATCTTGAGGAGGGCCAGTTGGAGGATGAGCAGGTGGTTGAGGCACCTAATATTGCGACGTCTAAATGGGCGACGTGTTTGGGATCCCCAAAGGAGGAGGATTTTGATGTTGTTAGGAATAGTAGATGGAATAGAAGCAGTTTGTCTCCTGAGAGCGGGGAATTACTAGCGGAGGCATCTGAAGAATGGAGGTCTAATTCATCTGGGTCTGGTAGATGGCGTTGTAGTTTAGAGCCTCATAGTGCCCACGAACATTCAGAGCATGAGTTGGAGAGTCGTGTGGATATGGATGTTGGTGAAGCAGAATGTTCTACTTCTGGTTTAAACAAGTCAGAAATTGATGAACCAGCTTCCTCTGAGGTAGGCTTTAGCATGTTATCTGGTAGTAGAGATGTAAATGAATATCAGAAGCTAAGTAAGATTAATGAAGGCACTTATGGGGTTGTATACAAAGCTAAGGATAGGAAGACAGAAGAGATTGTTGCACTCAAAATGATTAAGATGAACATGGAAGATCAATATGGATTCCCGTTGACATCTTTGAGAGAAATCAACATTCTTTTGTCTTGCAGTCACCCATCGATTGTGAACGTCAAGGAAGTTGTGGTGGGAAATGATGATAGTGTTTTTATGGTCATGGAACACTTAGAACATGATTTAAGGGGAGTAATGGACAGGATGAAACAGCCTTTCAGCACCAGTGAGGTGAAATGTCTGATGATACAGCTGTTGGAGGGTGTGAAATACCTCCATAGCAACTGGATTATTCACAGGGATTTGAAGCCATCGAATCTTCTATTGAACAACAGTGGGGAGCTGAAAATATGTGATTTTGGAATGGCTCGCCAATATGGGAGTCCTATCAAGCCTTACACCCAGTTGGTTGTTACACAGTGGTATAGGTGAGAAAAATCTGTCAGTCACCAATTTTTGTTTTTCTTTAATTGTTTGTGAGACTTTCAAGGTGACCTAATACTTGATGTTTTTTGTGTTGCAGGTCCCCAGAACTTCTGCTAGGAACAAAAGAGTACTCAACCACGGTTGATATGTGGTCGATTGGGTGCATTATGGCTGAATTATTGTCTCTAAAACCTATTTTCCGAGGGAAAAGTCAAAATGATATTGACCAGCTTCAACAGGTAACTGTGGTTTTTTAAGATTCTTTAGACCCTGTTTTCTCTGATGATTTGTTTGTTTATCTGTTAGTAATCATGGCTTTGAAATATCTCCACAGATATTTGCGGTTCTTGGGACACCAAGTGAGACAATCTGGCCTGGATTCACGTCGTTGCCCGGTGCAAAAGCCAAGTTTCGTAAGCAACCGTGAGTAATCTTTTATGTAGTGTTAATCTGTTATGATATTGGTTGTTATATTACAGGTTGGTCTGATAAATCTGTGTGTTTATTTCAGGTACAATTTACTACGTAAGAAATTTCCTGCTGTATCATTTACAGGAGCTCCAATTCTTTCAGAATTGGGATTTGATTTGTTGAACAGATTACTGAATTTTGACCCGGAGAAGCGTCTAACAGTTGATGAGGCTCTTAGCCATGGATGGTTCAATGAAGCACCTCTCCAGAAATCCAAGGAGTTGATGCCGACATTTCCTCAAAAACGTAACTGAGAGATCTGAACTAAATACTTTTTGAGTATCTTTGTTATATTAAATACTATCTTGTCCTCATATTCCTTTGTGTTATCTTCTTCACGAGGTTAAATACTATAAGGGTTTACCTGAAAAGTGGGAAGGGCTTGCCATCTGTAAGTTATTTCAACAACATATTAAAGTTAACTTGTAGTGTTTTTTTCCTGTTAATACCTTTTGTCATTTGGTCATTTTATTCTAAAGGTTGTTTCTCTTCAAAGATTGGTTTTGTTTACCATTATGGTCTGATCGCGGTGCCTCCCGGTGAGTAACCCAAATGCAGAGACTCACTTCAATGATTTTCAGATCTTTTTTTTTTGGTCCATTGTCACTTCGTTGTTTCTATTTAGCGGAGAGCGGATGACCTGAGAATTCAGTCTACTACTGATAAAAGACTTGTATGCTACTTTAATTAGATTTTGTAGTTTTGATAAGAAATATAACAAAATATACTGGACGTGTAACGTTTCTAACTAACTTATCTCAGTACAGAAAATTGATTTTGATCACTGGCCTCATGAATTGAGAACACTCACATTCACAAACACTTGAGAAATCAAAATGTATATGGAATTCTGAACTTCAGTCTTATATGTTTCATCTACGATATAACTCTAGTTGACCATTTAAAAAATTGTTTATCGAATTTATTAGTCATTGTAAATCATATTAACAATTTTATAAATTGGACTTCTGTATAAAAGTTTTTGACAACTTTCCCATTCCCATAAGACTTAAAATTGTTGACACAATACATATATGGAAATTTGGCCAAAAAGTTTTTATTTTGTTCATCTATACCTTTTTTTTTTTTTGTAAATTATCATTTTTTAAAAAACTGATCATAGCAATAAAAAACACAAATTAAAAAAAAGAAAGGTAAAACTCTATTTGAGATAGATGTTTTGAAATTTGTTAATTTTAAAAATTAAAGGTATAATGGAGTTTATATAATTTTAAAAGTATATTTTACCAAAATTGGCAAAAAATAGTATAGATGGTCAAATTTGATACAAACATCATATTTTAACAAATTCTCCATATATATATATATATATATATATTAAAGCTAGTTAAATAGTCTAATTAATAAATAAAAATGACCTAAAATGTATCTTTTCATCGCCCCGAACACTAACCTATTATAAAAAAAAACAATGTATCATCTTTTTATTTTTTCATTGAATCCTTCTAAAGATTCTAAAGATACAACAAGTTAATTAAACACATATCGAACACTGTAACTTAATTATGTATATGTATAATAATTAGTTTATATTATTTTCAAGTTTGAATGTATGAATATTACTAAATAAATTCTCTCAAAAATAATTCCGACGATTTGTGTAGAATTATTAGTTTAGCTTATGAGTGATTCATGTTCTTATTTTTTTTTAACTTTTATTTGCTTATTTGAAATTTTGATTATGTATTAATGTAAAACTGATTTCTAATATATTTATATAACTCTTATTTTTACTAGGTACCAATAGACTAATATTTTAGAAGAGAATTTGTATTGACTTCTGAAAATAATTTGGAGGATTACCTTGTATCAACATATAAACAATTATCTAATTTGTTTATGTGAAAAAATTGTTTGATAAAGTGACAAATAAAGTAGTGATGAAAATATTTCAAAACATGAAAGAACATAAAATACATTTATAATATATTTTTTTAATTATAAGCATACTATAACTTATCTAAAAAAATATTTTATAATATTGTGCCGAGTTAAAATTCGTTTAGATCTGCCTCATGGCTAGATACCAATGTAGACATACCAGTGTCCTTCATGTTTGATATTTTGTGATTTTTTTTGTTTTGTTTCTTGTCTACGATTTTTAGTCTGTTGCGTCCACATATTCCACTAGTCCATCTCACTTAAGCGATTCCACCAATCCACCTCACTTTAGTGGTTCCACCAAGAATCAACTTTGTATTAATGTTGGTATTTTGTACATTTTCATCATATCAATAAGTTTAAGTAATGAAATGACCATTTAATGTAAAAGACATGTTGGTATTAATTAATTATGTTTTTATTAATTGTTCATTTATAAAATAAATTCAAAGAAAATTGACAAATTCCACGCATGATTTTCATAATTATATGTAGCTTTTTCTTTTTGCTAGTTTATAATTTTCTATTTTCTTAATCATTATTATCCATCAAAATCATGTTAAAATAAATTTGTTAGGTAAGAATTTTTATACTTTATATTTCCAAGTAAATGGTTTTAATTTTTTTTTTGTGTGATGGTGGATACAAAATTCACATATTTCATTTTTATTTTGTTAATTTTTTATTCTTTTCATTGCAGCTGCAACCATTCGAAAAATGTTTTCTCTGAAATAAATATTATAAACATATGGTTTCGCGTAGTCATATTGATGTTTTCAAAATGATTGTCTAGTTTTTTCTTTTTTTTTAAACAAGAACTTTACACTATAACAAATGAAATTAACAATGATAAAACAATTATAAAATATGAATGTACATAAAATATACCTTAAAGAGATTTTTATGATGGTATTTTTATTTTTTCTAATAAGTATAAGTAGTGTTTTCTTATAAAGTTTATTTTGATTCCCATAAACTAATTTTCTGTATCTGCCACCGAACGGTTAACCATTACGAGTTTTGGGAGTATAAATTTAAAATGAAAAATGGAGAAGTGGTCTAGTCATGGCTACTTTGGTATAATTGGAGTAAAGACATGTAGTAGTGACTATTGTTGTAAAGGGGACAATAGCTTGGTGACGCATCCGAGTCTGCCAACCAGATTACAATCCACACACGTGGAGCAAACCCATTTCGTCGTTTTTCCAAGTTAGGATTCTTGGGTTTTGGGACTTTTGCTGCCTTATTCTTTCTCTGCTCACAAATTCTTTAACCCCTAAATATCTAACTCGAGTTGGCGTTATTTCATAGGTAGAACATGCTTGCTTTTGTCTACTGAGTTTACTTTGTATATTACAATAAAAGAATCTCCAGTGATTTCATTTGTTAATAATTAAATAAATTTGTTGATAATAGTCTCTTTTTTTGTGTGGGTGTAATGAAATCTGTTGGCGAAATGTTTAGCTTCCGGATATTCATTAACAATATAATTAGGTTTCAAAGCAGCAGGTGAGAGATTCAGAACGTAATCAATGCTTTTTCTCCTATGTAATTTTTAATCAGTGTCTTCAAAAAGCATGGATTATGTCATCTTCTAAAGATAAGAGGATTGTCCACACCTTCTACTTTTAGAAAGTAAATCGGCCGGTTTAGTTATTTAAATCACTATTCTTAGGGACGTCTTGTAAAGGGAAACTCTCCGATTATCATGTATAGATAGATAGACCAATTTTTAACTATTAGAGATTTTAAAGCATTTTTAAACCCCAAATTGAGGCTTTATAAATATGTATACCTTTGGAACCTCAAGTTAGTATGTATACATTATGTATTAATGTATATCATGTACTATATATATATATATAGATGCACCATTTTGGATTGAATTATACTATGGAAAACATTTCAAAATTTCCTCCCCCGAATTACATATGTATATTTAAGTTCAAGTTAATCATTTGACACACACAAAAGATATAAAAATGATGTTTTTAGTAATTAGGTGTTTATTTACGGTTTCCGAGATAATACTTACCTAATAAGAAATAATCAACTATGATATCTTTTGTTGGTGTAATTTAGATTTAATTAAGGGTTTCCATTTAATTAATTATACTATAATAAGCAAAACTTTGATCCGTATGTTTGTTTTTCAAAGCTTAAGAATTTCTCCTCGTATCAACAACACTGCTTCCATATTTTAAAACAATCCTGAAGTTATTGAAGTGGAATATAATATACATGATCTCCATAATAACTACTTTCATCGGAAGATCAACACAATTATCGAATCCAACAATATTTTATTAACATATTATGAGTTGATAAGATTTGCGAAACTTATCTGCTTAAAAAGAGCAAATACTCAAATTATGTAGTTATTGTGGCAACCTATGTGGGATTACCACGTGTTCCAGTCGGCATACTTAAAGAGATTGAACATTTTGCTAGTATATATTTTATACTACCAAGCCTTTTCCACCAAATCAATCAATCCGGAAAAACTAAACCTTTAATTCTTACACTATGAACCAAACTATTTAAAACACGAATAATGAAAAGTAGTTGAAAACCATCTAGAACAGTCCATGCTGTATATCTGAGCAAGCCAGCTGAGCTGCATCGACATTCCAATAAATCATACAATTGTCTATCCAGAGATCGATCATCTGATATATGGTAACCCAAGACCGGATACCAGTTTCTCTATCTCATAGTAAGATGCTCGTGAGCGATTCTCTTCTGACAAGTAGTCTTTCACAAAATCAGCAATTGCATCAACACAATCTTCGCTCAAATTAAAATCCGTTTTTATGCCCATCATCCTAGTTGCAGTTAATAAAGACGAATAATCCACTATACAACCTTCATTTATTAGATGTTTTGATGCATCCAACATATCAAAAAATCTCATAGCTTCTAGATTCGGCTCCTCTATTCTATTTCCACCTTCCATGAACAATGGAATATTTTTTCGAAATGCATCCATCACCCCCCCCCCCCTTATAGTAGGATGTTCAAACCTATTTTCCACATATTCAGTACTACTTGGCACATTATATGCATTTTCCCCATGTGAAAACCATACAAAATAATTTGGTCTAAATCCTCTATTAAACAAGTGATTCCACACATCACTAACAGATCTAAATTTTCTATTATTGCAACGAATACATGGACAACATAACATACCAGGCGAGTCCCGACAAGCAAATTGCATGAATTCTTCAGTAACTATGCCCATTTCTAGATCTCGATGTCGATACATCCATTCTCGAGGATTGGAAAAATAGTTTGACATTTTATTAGATGTTTTGAGTATATTTACGTTATGAAAATGAAAAGAGGGAGATATGTATAACAAAAATTGGTGACTATTTTTGACCAAGTTTTGACCATTTTTTGATCAATATGAAACGGTAATAAAAATGGTCAAAACGGTTAAACGGCTATAAATTTGGTCAAAATTAGTCAAAAATTTAAAACGGCTTTAATTTTTGTCACAATTTGGTCAAAAATTCCAAACGACTGTAAATTTGGTTGAAAATTAGTCAATACATTAAAACGGTTAGAAACGGCTACAATTTTGGTCAGTTAGCGGTCAATACTTTTCGACCGAAACCGTTTCGTAAAAAAAAATTGATCAATTTTGGACTACAGTTTGAAATAGACAATAAGTGGTCAAAAATATCTGACCATATTTCAACTAATTAAATTGGTCAAAATATATTGACGAAATTCTGTCCATTTCAAAATCTTATCATAAATTGGTAAAAAAATTGTCAATAAGGCTGCACACATCAACTTCAAAATCATACACACTCATAGTCAAAGAGATCCGACTAGTTATTCGAAGCAAGCTTTCTGGCCTTGATAGGTTGTCTCCTCCAAGACCTCCATCCTCATCAATGGAAAGACTAGAGGAATCTTTCCTCTCCACTTGGTTTCATTACATACAAGTCTGATCATGACTCCGGACAACACAAATCAACTTCTACTATTTACTTGCTTCACCAAAGTTTCGATATCTATTTAAAATTTTTATCCATTGTCTAGATTAATTTTTACACTTCAGCTATCATTTATCTGGTAAACTCAAAAATGTTCCGTTTGAGAGGAGGGGAGAAAAAAGATGAATAAAATATATTATTCAGAAAAAAGGGTCAAAGTCACCAATATTTAATTAATTTAATGGTTATAAACACTCCAATTTTGTTCTTTACGTTTTATATATACTTCGTCTATCCCACAAATTAAAGAATCTCACTCTGCAAAAAGGATTTACATATACTATGTAATTAATACATGAGTGGTCCATTAAAAATGGTGGTTCATACACTATTATACTATATGACCTTTTATATAATTTTCGTTGAGTTATAACTGATAAGAAATTATCACTCACAACTATAGCAAATATAAATTACATTTTTTCATACATTATGGCAAAGTTAATAATAGTTACGAGTTGGGAGAATAACTTAGGCAGAGAAAAGAAAAAGGAGAATAACTTTCCATGTGCAACGCAAACCCTTTGTTAGCGTCTTCTAGACCAACACAACACAAGCGTACAGGCTACGAGAACGACACGTGTCTAGATCACAACGCATGTAGACTCCAACACGTGTCTAGATCACAACGCGTGTAGACTCCAACACGTGTCCAAATCACAGACGTTATAAAACCCTTACCATCTCTGTACAGTGTAATACTCAGCTCACACTAACTTATTAACTAATTCTCAAAACATTCTATAGAGAGAAAATGGATGGTAGGGGAGGGTGTTGCATAGCAAGGTACGCCATTGGCGCTGGACCGTACGATCTCTCTAAAGCTGATCGTATCATGCTTCGATTTCGTCCCATCGCTCCTAAACCGGCCAGCGACGGCGGAGTAAAGCCTATATACAGCGGAGGAGACAGCGGCGGCGGAAGCTACGACGTTTCCTTTAGAGCTGGTAAAAGGAAGAGGAAATGTCAGCAGAAAGAGAACGGTGGTAACGTCAGGAGATGCACCCGGCGGAGGAGATCATCGGAGAAATCCATCACTCACGGCGGGGCTAATGCGGTGACTTTGTCTTTGTTACTAGAGAAACCTGTATTTACAGATCTGAAGGTGGTGGAGAAGCAGAAGCAGTATGGTCCATTATGGCTGAGTTTTAGCGACGGCGGCGGGATGTTTACGCCGGCGGAGGTTTTAAAAAGGAAGGTGGTGATTACGTCGTGTATGACGGTGGAGCGTGTAACGGACGCTTGGATTGACGGTTACGGTTTAGGGAAGTCAGATGACGAAAGGAAGATGAATCTTGTGAGAGACACGTGTCCTGGTTTTATATCCGACGGTTTGGGGAGAGTGCCGTGGACGAATGACGCGTATCGGAAGATGGCGAGGGATAATATTCTTGTGGAAGAAGGTGCACTGGAAACTATCAGCAGCGATAGTTTTCACGTGATTGTACGGCTGGTGATGCGGGAGAGGCCGATGCTAACGTCCCATGGTTTCACATGCAGAGTGAAACTACAGTACACGTGTCAAAATCGTGAAAGAGGCTCCGTCACGGTGCCTTGCGACGTGTGGAGAATGGGCGGTGGTGGTTTTGCTTGGAGGCTCGATGTTAAGGCCGCTTTGTGTCTTTGACCATCAAATCATTATAGTCACGATCCGCGACGTCCCGATCGTTACTTTACATGATTTCCTCGAAGCATAAAGTATGGATTCGGAAAAATAATTAAATTTCTAATGCTTTAACATATATTTATGTTTTCTCTTTAAGGTAGATTTTGTTTAGTGTTCTTGTAAAAATGCATCGTTTATTTTCTTCTTGTTATTGTGTTACTAAATTTCGAGCTTAGTGTTTAATGAAGAGAAAATTTATAATTATTCAATGCGTTTATCGTCGGTGCGTTTGCCACATCACATGGAAACATTTTGTCAGATTTAACGGCAAGGACGGTTTGAAATTGCGGTGAGAATGATCGACCAACCATGCAAAATATATATATAAGTGGTGAAACCTCTGCTGTGTCTTGAGCATCGCTGTGACAACCGAGTTGTTTTTTTGGAACAATGTATTATGATTGAACCCGTATATTTTTGTTTCCTCGATTGGTAACAGTGTAGAATCATGTAAAATGCTCTTATCAAACTTTTTTTTTTTTGGTTGAATGTAATTCTTATCAAACTATTTCAACAATATATCATTTACCATTCAATATCTAAACTCAAAATTCTATATAAACGATGAGAAATGTGGGAGTAGTCTCTCTTTTCGTTTTGTGCTTGAATTTATGTACTCTTTATGATATTTTAGTCGAACTCACATTTTGGTTTTGAATTTTGTTTGGTTTAGTCGGCACTCACATATTGTTGATGTAACGAGGAATATAACAAAGTTACGATCCAATAAGAAGGTGACACGTAGAGGTAGAGAGCAAACGAAAACAAAAAAAGAGGGTGAAGAATAAATGTTGTTGACGTCAAAAAAAAAAAAAAATGTTGTTGTAAAAAAAAAATTGTACTACAGTTTGAATGTATTACAGTCTACACGACTACACCTGCGGTAAAAGTGCGATATCCAATGTCCAATGATACATGAGACACCTATCATCTATGCAATAATGCAAATGCCACGTGTACCAAGCTACCAATGTTTATTAACTATGTGTAGCCACTAGCCAGTGTAGGTGACTAGGTTTGCTCTTGGACTTAAACATCAATTCCAGTTTGACAAAATAGAAAACGTCAAACTCGTAACGTTCAACGGTGTACCAAAGTCCAAATCTATGGCTAATTAAGTTTATAGAGAGATGGTTTTCACCTAATCGATTATTCAAGCTACTTACAAGTTTTTGATTTTTCCCATTCACAAAAACAGAAGAGATCCATGTTTCTATTTTTCATCATAACTAATTGAGCTCGAATCAGATTGGCCAAAATGATACTAGTATCTTTCTGTTAATATAAAATGATTGTACTATCTTCGGATAAGGACTTACAAAAATCAAATAAACATTAGTAAAATGAGTAACTAACCTAAATCCTAAATCATGGAACATAATGTGTAGTGAAGTTATTATTTTTTATATAATTTTTTTTTGTTATTCAAGTTATTTGAATGCTAAGGTCAACCAAATGGTGTTACTAAGCAAGCGTTCTTTTGAGGAAAAAAAAAAGCAAGCGTTCTCTTTAATTAACAATCAAAACTCGAAAAAGTCTCAACAATTCTTATTTTTTACTTCCGTTTGAACATCAGTCTGTGAAGACTTGAGTACCGTTAACAAGAGGTTGCTGTTCCGAGTAACCGATACTACTCTCATCACTCAGAATGCTATAGTCAAAATCGTCAAAATCATCATCTTCATCTTCATCGTCTTCTTCTTCTTCTTCTTCTTCTTCTTCTTCTTCTTGACTCGCCAAGTTAGACCCATCTTCTCTTCTCTCTACTGTCTGCTTAATGGCATCATCATAAGACATATCATACCACACATTGCCTTTCCCAACAATAGATTTGTTGTGTGCATCCTTCATTCTCTCTTGCTTGCTTATCTCTGAGTTCTTAGGCTCTCCCCAGTAGTCATACTGATATAGTGCACTTGTTGGATCATACTGGTCTTTCCCAAAGAAGCTTCCTGGCTTATACCTCCCTGGTTCCTCCAATGGTAAACCAAGTGCTTGACGACTGCAGCATATATCTTAAACATTAACACTTTTTTCTAATAACCTCAACTCTCACTTTGATAAGTGGACTTTTTTACTACTTACGAGCTGATATCTCTGAGTAATGCTTCTCTTTCCTCCAGAGATCGGCGCCAGTGTAAGGAATCATACTCGTCCATCTCTATATTTCGTCTTAGCTTGTCGATTTTGTATCCTTCTCCTCTTGCTTTAGCTTCCATCATAAGTTTATTATGGTGCTGTGGAAGACTTAACCACTGTCAGTATAGAGATTCATACAACAATGCGAGTCTACAATTGTATTACAAAGAGCAAAACCTAAAATGGAATTATGACAATGAAGATAATCAGCGTTACAAGACAGAATGAAAAAAAGAAAACTATTGAAAATAAAGAAACATAGATGAGAATAGTGCCAATGGAGCGGGTTAAGGGAAATTGGAGATGAGATAGTTAAGGGAATTTAAACCTGGCGCTCGGTAAATGCAGCCTCTAAGTCAAGTTCCTTGACACTGGTTTTCTGCGAGAAAGAGAAAACATTTAATCACGAAACTAAGAAAATATGGTTCAAGAACACACCGGACAAGAAATTCTCACCAGAATCACTTTTGGCAATTTGGTTTTCTTATAATAAGCTTCGCTATACTCGATATCCTTTTGTTCATCAAAGTCTTCATCATCAGATAGTTCTGATAGTTTTTTGCCTTTATATTTTTCAGGGTTGGCTTCATAATCATCCAAAATCATTTGTTCAGCTACATGTATCTGCCACAACTGCAAACGGAAAAGAAATGTGCTAAAGTCTTCACAAAAACTCGATAGCAACAATAATGATTTTCATAAAGCTAATGAGTAAACCAAGCAGAACACTCATAACCAACTCTCTTGCTTAGGAAAATACCTTGTCAACATAAGGGTGATCAGAGAGCAGCCCTTCCTCTTCTGGCTTTGATCCTGGATCTTTTCTAGGTTCAGGAGGTCTTCCACAATCTCGCTGTACAAACAATGTATTTAGATAAGAGGGAGATACTTCAAAAGAACAAGTAATGAATTGACATTCTAGGAAAGGATTCTACTAACCCGTATTTCATCTGGATTAGTATCCCCATCACGATGGAATATAGGTGGGAAGTCAAATTTATTAAAGCTGGAGCAGGATTGGAAAAACACAATCAACACGCATACAAGAACAAAGACAATTAATTCAAGGACAGAATAAATGTCAATTTTTACTCTGGATATGAAAAAGAAGATAAAGACGTTTGTATTACATACATCATGTGATCTATATTAGGATGAACGAAACGCAACTCTAAGGGAAAGCGAAACCGGTACGGATCTCTTTTTGCCTGAAAGAACAAAAGAAACACGAGAATGAAAAATTTTCCACTCAGCTTTTCTTAATCTGAAAGAGGAATGTGCCTCAAGATTACCGTGATCTCGACGATAACATGCATCCCAACTTTTATGAAATGCCGGATCCAAAACCAGTCATTACCTTTTATAGGCACCCACCTGCAAACCAACAAACACAAATTTTTCATATAGAGCGTATGAGAAACTTCTTTCATTGACAAGAAACAACACTTAAACCAGATTATATACCCCTAAGTACAACAATCAAAGTAAGTTTTAACTATATTTACAAAGTAACAGCATGTACATATACCCTTCATGAACACCTCCAATGTCAACAAACGCTCCCTGATACAGATGTAAAGTGCTAACTGTGCCTTCACAAATCTGCATGGACATTACAATAGTGCTCATATAACAAATCACCTAACCGATCATTCATTACAATAAACAAGGCCTAGGAGTAGGATTCTTACCATCCCTGGATAGTAAAAGGGAAGCTCATACTGCACAGAAAGAAAAAAGCAATTAACTTCAAACATTTCATTACCTAGCAAACTAGTCAAATACTCAAAACCAGGAGTAGGATTGTTACCATCCCATCTTCGTAATCCTTCCCTCTTTTCCTTCTACCCGGATAAAAATCTTGATCGTACTGGATAAATAAAAACATCATCTTGATTAGAATCCTTCTCTATGACATTAAGCTAGTGATGTCTCATTGTTCAAACCATAAAAACGCACCTTATAAGATTCTTCCTCCAACCTATCTTTATTAGCTTCAACCCATTCATTATATTGTTTCAAGAAAACTTTAAACCTCTCCAAACACATCTTATCAACAGTAGCATCCTCACCAACTCTCAAATCCTTATCCAAATCTTCAAGCCAGACCCTTTCAGCCAATAACTTATGAGCTTCCCTTATAAACTCCAGCTCTTTCCTATCAACTTCCCAACCTCTCGGTGGCCAATCACGCGGCGGAATTTGCCTAAGCACCACCGGACCAGCCCACGATGTTTGAAGAGGCGGTGGTTTATCTCCTCTGATCTCGAATTGCTTTGCATACCATTCATCTTCCGTCATACCCATCTCCTTAATCTTCTTCTTCCTATACGATGGTCTCAGCATCTTAAACGCCTCTATCGCCTCCGGTGACTGAAGCGGAACTTCTTCACCTTCGTTAAGCGATTTACGCGCAAAATCAGCTTCTGGTGTGAGAATCTCTTCCCATGGAGCCCAACCACGTTCGATCCAGTTACGTCGGCGAGCTTCGTCCTCTGTGTCTTTATCCTTGGGTCCGAATTTCTCGAGGAAAGTCTCGTCGACGGGGAATTCATCGGAGCTGAATCCACGGCAAGGCGGTAAAGCGAGGTGACGAGGTGGAGACCATTGAAAGGCGGAAGAGAGTGATTTGGGTTTGCAGAAATTAGGGTTTGTAGAATTGGGGAAAGTGAAAGTAAGCTTTGTTTGACAAATCTGCATGATTCATTCGAATCCTCTTCAGGGTTTTTGGGGGGTTTTAGAGAGTGAAGAAGTGAGAGTGTGTGGATAAGCTAAGCTAATTTGATTTACTTAGTGAAGAAAGAAAGGTTAAGTTTTAGATGAACCCCCATATTTATCAATAATTTAATTTTGGATCCAAGGTTTTGATTGATCAGTTAGACCCTATTAATTCAAATTTCAAAGATAAGGGTAATTGTATCATTTTGTGCCTAGTCACAATTTGTTATTTTCTATTTTCCTTTTTGATATTACCCTCGTTAAGACGATCCGTGTTTAAGAAAAAACGGTTTACAAAATTAACAATCAAATAAAAATTACAAAATTTCATAACACCAAAAACATACTAAAAAATATTCATATGTTTAGCTTACTATTATATAAAAAATAGTATTTAAATAATTAGATTTATTGATTAATAAAAATAAAATAAATTAGTTACAGCAAATTTTGTATAAAAACCCCATAGAAAAAAATATATACCACACCAAAATCTCTTAAAAACTAGTATAAATAGGATTCTGGATTCTCTTTAGAAATGAGAAAAAATTATCAAATTCCAGATTCCCTAACTTTTAGGAATTCCACTTTTTTCAAAACTATTAATAACTACAAATTAGATTTTTGAAAAAACAAAAGCCAAAAACCATTCTAGAAAATAAAAATTGATGTCATTCAAAGCCTTAGTGATCGGCAGTTTTTTTAATAGCTCTGCGTTTGCAACTAAAATGTCACGTTTAAGCTACAAATAGCGATTATCTTAAACCATCTTTTGTTTTTTTTTAACCATAGTTAAAATCCTTTGGAAACAGTTGAGTTAAAATAGTCTAGAAACAGTCTAGGATGTATTTTCCTGAATTTTATGGATTATCTGTAAAACTCAAAATAAAAAGCTTTTTTTTTATAGTGATTGGATCGCAAAATGCGAGGCTTGGTATGAGGCCCAACGCTTTTTAGAGAACATTAATTCACAAGTAGAAAGAAAATAAGTACGCGATGACATGATGTAAAAAGATTTTAATAAATTCATTCCTGCTAATATACGTTTTATGACGCTTTACCATTCCAAAAGTATATAACAATCGTTCGACCAAAAAAATAAATAAATCCAAAGTAACTAACACATACGCATGATTTGTCCCTCAAGATCTTTGGGCACAAGCACAAAGCTCATGTTCTGTCATCTAGAAACTCCAAAGGATCAATCCAACAAAATGTGTGCTTTACTGCTTAGCACGTGGCAGCAGTACATGCTCATGGTGAGGGATCAAAGTGGGATCTAAGTGAAGCGTCATTGGTATCACCTTGTCATAGCGGTTCCAGTTATAAGAGTCAGTAATCTGGCCTCTTTTGGTGTCTCTGGTAACTAACCGCAGCTTTTTTGTTGTGACATCAAGTGAAACTATGCTTTCAGATAAATACAAGTAAACGAGAAGAGGATTGTTTGGATGGCAAACTAAAGGCCTTGAACAAACAATCCGTTCTCTGGTTTCTGGAGGCTGATATTCAGGGTCCAAATAATCTTCAGGGTCCATCCAAATTATTGGCGCATTGTCTTGGTTACATGTTGTCTTGAGAATATATCCCTGCATGTAATCTTGTAACCATGGAAGATCAGAAACCATGTCTCTAAAATAGATAGGCTCATACTCTTGTTTCCATATGGATTGTTTGTAATCCACGAGTGTCCAAATAGAGACAAGGTGATGATCATCTAGAAAGGAAAAAAAAAGAATGTATCATTACTTAATTTATATATATAATATTTTTGGATGCATATGTATATAGGAGGGTTTTAGTTACTCACCCGGAAAATTAAAGCAAATGAGTTGAATGATGCGTAGATGACCTCTTGAGACGGTTAAAGTCTCAGAAACAACCGCACTACCACCATAAGAAGCATGATGCATCTCTTGGGAACGATGGATGATTAGGCATTTTTTCATATGGTTAGGGTTGTAAGCTACTATAGGTCCGTCCTCGGCTAACCAATGCAAAGCTGCGTTAAACGTCAAGGCTTGGTGTTGCGTTGGACACCATCCGGATGGTGACCAACGAGGATGCCGGATATAATCAAAAATCCATTTACCGAGCTTACAATTAAACACGCAAACATTAAGCAGATCAGCTTTAGAAACTGTCAACATGACAACATAATACATGCCTTTTGACCCATTCCCCCATAATCCAATGGGATTCTTTCGGATGACATCTGAGATTCCATGGTCAATTTCTGGAAGACGAGTCCATTGCATTGTCACGGGATACACAATGTAGAAGTGTGATCGCCTCTTAAACGGTGGGGATGATTTCTTTATGCATAGCAAGACGTCTTTGGTGGAGGCTAGAACACAAAGCGGGCAATCAAACTCGGGATCGATATAGTTGCTTAACTTGAATCCCATCCAACTCTCTAAGCATATCTCGTTTGTAGCAAGTTGAGGATGTGTGTTGAGGACCAAAGCCAAGCTCGGCTTGTAATGGAAAGAAGAAGAAGAAGAGATGAGAGAGTTCCACCGTTTGCTCACGCTTTTGCATGCAATAACATCTCTAGGGTTACTTAGCTTGGAGAATATCTCCATCGATAGCAGGCTCTCAGGTAAACCATCGATCATGTTTGTTTTTATTCTTGCATCACAAGCATTATCATCATCATTCACTTTTCTTCTTTTCATCCAATTCAAAGTTCTTTTCGATCTCTTTCGTTTTCTCGACGATGCCATCTCTTGCTAGTTTCTTATGTTCCTTGATTCTTCTATACTTGGATATTTTATAAAGCCCTAAAGTGAATCCGAATCCTTGTCGGCTTAAGTTTGCTTTTTCGTTTTCTATACATGCATATATCAAATATTTAGATCCCGATCTTTTGATCTTTTCCTTTTTATTTTATTTTTGTTAAAATTCCAAATTTGTTTTATCTGTACGTAAGAATATTTACAATAAGTGAGAATTAGAATAATTTAAATTTACTATGAAAACCACTGGATTGTAGCTTTATCTTTTACCCTTTTTTTTTGAAATTTGGTAAATTACCTTTTTCTACTAGGGTAGTCGTTATTTATACATAGTTTTAGAAGAAAAAAATCAGTTTTACAGAATTTGATATCATATATCCATTATTTTTAGATGTTCTTTATAGACGAGTGTCTTTAGACATGTAGTTTGCCTAATATTTTTTGCTCATAAATATTCTTATAAACTATGGGTAAAACTTTTTTTTCTTTTTTTTTGCATTTGGTATAAATAACCCCTTTTCACCTTCTTTTTCTGTAGCCAATCAAAATATGCCATCTAATATTATCATTAATCACTATTTTTAAATCTAATCAATAAATCATTAATCACTTTTTCATAATAAAACAATTAGATTAAATCATTAATCACTTTTTTTAAATCTAATCAATAAAAATATGTCAACTAAGAATATATTTAAACAGAAATAATAAACTAAAATTACAATTAAAAAAATGAAATAAATAAAATAAATAAAGAAAATTAAATTTACTAATATCTCAAGATCACGAAATAATTTAAACCATTTTATCTTATGTTTCGACCACTTGTTTCACTGTTTCCCTTGGGTTCGCCGAGTTGTATCCCTTAGGATATATTTTTTATATGTTTTCATATTTATTTTTGAAATTATTTTTTATAAAAATATACTCCAATGATACAACTCAGGGAACCCAAAGAAAACATCGAAACAAGTGGCCAAAACATATAACATAAATTGGTTTAGGTTATGTCGTGATCTCGAGATACTAGTAGATTTAATTTTCTTAATTTAATTTATTTTTCTAAATTTATTGTATTTGTTTAATTGTTATTTTAATTTATTATTTATGTTTAAATATAATCTTAGTTAGCATATTTTTATTGATTAGATTTAGAAAGAGTGATTAATTATTTAATATAATTATTCTATTTAGATAATATTACAGAAAGAGAATGTGAACAAAGAGGCTCACCCCTAGGGATGAAGCCAAATATTGTTCTTTTTTCTACTAGAGTAATCCCACGCTAGATATTTATGCATAGTCTTAGAAAAAAAATTCAGTTTTACAGAATTTGATATCATATATCCATTGTGTTTTAGATGTTCTTTATAGACTTGTATTGTAGTTTGCCAAAAATGTTTTGTTCATAAATATTCTTGTAAACTATGGGTAAAAATTCGATAGTGTATTTCCAAAAAGATAAACCAAAAAGACTTGGGACAATTCCGATCCTAGTTAGCTTTGGGAGGACAGTGAAATGTCGAAGACGAAAGACTCTCTTAGTCTTGCTTGATTGTGTTCTAAAAGCTGCTTTGTGTTCCCTATTTTGTATTGAGCTCTATTGCTCTGTTTAATTATGTTTCCATACTCTATTTCTCCTCTTTGGAGTGGTTTTAATGCATTAAGTTGTAAAAAAAAAAAAGGATTCAGAATATATTTTGTAAAAATGTCTAAGCACATAGAAAGCTTGATGTATCATGGCTTTCATCAGACTTTAAGCCATTGATTTTTTCTGAAACAAATTTCCAAAACAGACTCATTATTGTTGGCATATAAATTCTTTGAAATTAATTATATGTACAAATTGCCATTATTGTAAGGAGTAACCAACCAAAAAATGAAATTTATAGTTATTGGGAAACATTTCTCCATAATTTTATGCAAGAAGAACATGATCATTGTCATTGTCCACTACAACGGTACAACCTACCCTTTACTTCACAGATCTTAATTCATTTTCTCGTATCCACCAATGCTCTCCTTTACAGTATGTCAGATAGACCTTCTGTGTGTGTTGTTTGGCATCGTAAATAGGATCTGTTCATTAGTAACATGACCATAAAAAGAGGAAACCGAAAATAGAGAGCTGAGAAAAAAACCAAATTAAAGAATCCAAATGCTCAATCTCATGTATTCAGATCTTTTCAGTCTTGGTTTCATCGCCATTTTTCCTGAAATCGTTCAAGGCATTGTCTCTTCAATTAGATAGAAAGGAAAAGAAGTGTATGTATTAAAAAGACATGTAAAGTACTTCGAAACCTACATTGCACCAATAGAAATAAAAGATCATAAAACTCGAAGCTAAGCAGTTTCAAACAACTATAGCAGGAATGGAACTAACAAAAAAAGAATAAACAAACCCCATTAATATTGTTCTTAGTTTTCTCAGGATTAAGATTGAAAGATAATTATATATAGAATGGAGGAGATTACTGGTTTTCGCTTTTCCAAGCCATGACGGCAAGATCCTTGAAGTAATCATGCTCCAGAGCCGCTCTTGCGTTGATTCTTTTGGTCGGATCCATTAACAGCATTTTCTGAAACAAATATAGTACTAGTAGAGACATATATTATCATCTTTACTTGCACAGCAGCTTCAAAATCTTAGATATCCACAGGTTCAGTTAGATTTAGGACTTTCAAGATTCCAACTATAATGGTCCTGGGAGGTTATATGAAGATTGTTCATGTTTCAAACCAGTTTGGTTATGGTAAAAGATGACCACTTTCGGTTTTGTGGCCACACACAAGGAGAGTGAGAACCGATGTCTCTGGTTTTGGTTTAGATGTTATGAAGGGCTCAACAGGGAATGTTTAGTCTACCATCTCACAGATTTAACCATACCAAATAAAAAAAAAGATTGATGACTTTCTAAGTCAGCTAATAAAGGTTCAGTAGAGGAAACATAAAACCAGATCTATCAAAATCAAGCATTCAGATCTCTAATGTAGCAGAAGTAGAATATATGTGTGTGTGTATACATGGTCAGTGAACTTACAGAGGGTTTCCACCAAGGGCAAGCAGATTTATAATCCGGCAGCGAAGTCACCCCACGCCATGTATCCTCGTATGGAGTTCCCATGATTCTGGAGGAAGACAAAAAAACATGGCAGTAATAGATTTCAATGATCAGTTAACAGTTCAATGATCTGTGTTCTTTACTACTTCCTTCAGAATTAGATTTCAAGTTGAGAATTTTTTCAGAATCCCTTGTGAAAACAAGTTCTTTTACTTGTAATATATAGAAGAAAATTGGATTAAGTTATTAATGAAACCTGGAAATATTGAAGAGTTGATCAATCTCTGAGTCTCCAGGAAATATTGAAGAGTTCTTTTGGCTGATCATCTCGGTAAATATGCATCCCACAGGCCAAATATCAACGGGTGTAAAGTAATGATGAGATCCTAGGAGTATCCCTGGTGCTCTGTACCAGAGAGTAACCAACCACCTAGAAGAAACAATATGCAAAAACTCTGTGAGTAACCATGCATTAACAGATGCGAAATCTGAATGTAGTACTGAAACTTTTTATGGTATCTTGAAGCTAACACAGTTCAACCGTCTATCTAAAATGTCTAAGTCCTTTATTCACATTGATGAGATACATAAGTTGGATAATACTTAAGTGATTCTTTACTCTTTTCTCTGAGAAAAAATCGATGCCAAAAAACTTCAATGGAAACATTTGAGAAAGGAGTTAAGCTCTGTCGCACCTCATGAGTAAATGTCCTGACAGGGATACCAAATGCTCAGGGCAGTCCAAAATGTGCTAGCTTTTGTGAGTTTGTGTGGCGATCAATCAACAAATTCTGTGGCTTTAGATCACGATGGAGAACCCTGTAAAAATATATGTCTGGAAACAGTGGATGAACAGCTGTGTCAGCCTGTATTGAGTACTAAACCGCAATGGGGAGCACTTTACATGATATATATTTCACCAATATTCAGCGACCAACCAAAAAAGACAGTAATCTTAGGGGTTTGTGGTTTGCTAGCCTAAAGTTTCACATAAATAAAACAATGCCTAAAGTTTCTTAGCACTTACTTTGATCATACGTAGATCCTTAGAGAAATCAATCCATGTGTTTTTTGAGATCCAAGTAAAGATACTAAATAACCAAATACAAACATTCTCGCTGTGTCCGACCTACCAAATTAAATAAGTTAAACTTGAGAGCTCTTGCAGAGTAACGGGCTAATCAAGATCAAGATGACCTTAACCAAGAAACCAAGTATGACACTCACTCACTCACTCACAGAGCCTATAATAGTGTCAGAAACGAAACGAACCTTTTTGAATGTACAAAACCCCATCCAAGATGACCTTAACTAAGGAACCAAGTATGACACTCACTCACAGAGCCTACACTCTATAATAGTATCAGAAACGAACCTTTTTGAATGTACAAAACCCCATCCAAGCAGACACGAGTATCTCAACATGATCCAGCAACTGTTAACTACAACGGAAAGTAAAGCTTAGAAATCTGAACAAACATAACGACTTTCTCTGCTGCATGAAACCATACAAAAAGACTCTTATTGGCAATCCCCATTTCCTACAAGAAGACCACAGAGTTTGGATTGATGTAAAAAATACATCTCACTGAAAGTTTCATAAATGACAAATGATTTAGGACTCATTAGTCGATAAGCATAGACCACAATGCCTATTAGTTTATATGGTTACGAAGATGGAAACCATGGAGGAGCCTGAGTACAAAATATATATCTAGTTCAATAATCCCTAATGGATAACATGAAATTCCTTATAATTAGCATATCATGATAAGAAAAAAAGCCAAATTCCTACTCACACCGATACATGGAGAAGGTTGGGAAAAAAGAGAATACAGTAGTTACATACTGCAAATAACCCTAGAGCCTCTATCTAAACTTGGTTTTAAAAGGCAACAAGATAATCAATCAATGGAAAGCCAATCAACAATTGATTTGTTTTGCTAAAGAATTATGCTACTAAACCTCAACGTCGATCCGGATTGCAACAATGGAATCCAAGCTCAATTTCAGAATTATTGATTTCCTCAGTCAGATATTTTCTCCACGAAAGAAATAAAAATACAATACGAGAAAAAAATACTATGATATTAATAAATGGATTTGTTATACAATGAAACGACGCGTTGACTGAACCATACCGACTACGACACGTGGACAACCTTATTCGACTCATTTGTTTTTATTTATCATTTTTTCTCTTTTTTCATATTAGGATATTAAGACGAACACAATCGACGAATCTAATCGGAGATAGAGAAGACGGCGAAGCAGAAAGGAACCACCGCTCTGAGCGCCGCATGAGTAATCTGGAGTAGGCTAAGCTGGCGAGCTCCCAACTTACTGAACCTAAGACACCTGTTTTCCAAATTGAAGAGGGCTTCCGCTGCATCGGAGACGCGAGAAGCTTTGAAGATTTGTGCAACCGAGGAGTATCCTTCATCATGAAGATCGGAGATGAATTTAGTTTTAATTTTCAGGCGTCCTCCAGCCAGCTTATTCTCGAATGTTCCAACTCCAAATCCGTAGAACCTGACTGCATCGGTGATAAGAAATTGACAAAGTTTCTTGGGAAGGCGGTGGAAGAAACGAAGAACAACGATGAGGACTTGACCTCCGACGCAAATCTGAATTGAGATTCCAGCAATCAGTGTCTTCTTACGCAGCCTCTCGGCGTGAGTAGCTTCCACGTTCTTCATCCATTCCCTTACGGCTCCACAGCTCCGAGCAACGGTGACATTGAATAACCGCACCTGGTAGAGATGGCCGTCGTTGACAGTTTTGATCGTTTTCAGGGATGAAGATAGAGATCTCGAGATGATGAGAAGATGAAGATAGAAAGCTCGAGCTGATGAGAAGATGAAGATAGAGAGAGATAGAGGTAATTTCGAAATTTTCGTGAGTTTTATAGACAGAATTCTGTTAACAACAGAATTCTGCCGTTAAAAACTTGGTTAATCTGTTAACGGCCGTTAAGAACTTTGTCGATTCATGTGGTTTTTGGTATGTTAGGAATTCTTGAACTGAGAACATTACCTAGGAAATGTATAGACTTAAAAAGACAAAAGAAATGAGTAGATTTAATGTTGAGCATTTTCATCAACTTTCTCTATCTTTGGGTGGGTCTTTGTAGGAGGGTTGCTAAAAAAAAAATCAATTATCTGTTTGATGTATGAAGAAATGAGAAATGGTGAGGCTGATGTTGATTCTGAAACTCAAGATGAGAAAAGACACTAACGCTGAGAAGCCATCCTAGAAGAAAAGCTTGGCAAAAAGGACTAACAAGGAGAAACCATAAGATCTGCGTTAGTGTCTTTTCTCATCTTGAGTTTCAGGATCAACATTAGCCTCACCATTTCTTTTTTTTTTTTTTTTTTCCTTTTCCCCGAGATACATCATAATAAATCAATGATTTTTTATGCAATCCTCTACAAAGGCTTAAAGTCACCCAAAGATAGAGAAAGTTGATGAAAATGCTCAACCTTAAATCTACTCATTTCTTTTGCCTTTTTAAGTCTATACATTTCCTAGGTAATGTTCTCAGTTCAAGAATTCCTAACATACCAAAAACCACATGATCTTAATAACAATTTGTTACAATGCATAAAACTCACGAAAATTTCAAAATTACCTCTATCTCTCTCTATTTTCATCTTCTCATAAGCTCGAGCTTTCTATCTTCATCATCTCGAGATCTCTATCTTCATCCCTGAAAACGATCAAAACTGTCAACGACGGCCATCTCTACCAAAAAGGTTATTCAATGTCACCGCTGTTCTTGGAGCCGTAAGGGAATGGATGAAGAACGTGGAAGCTACTCACGCCGAGAGGCTGCGTAAGAAGACACTGATTGTTGGAATCTCTATTCAGATTTGCGTCGGAGGTCAAGTCCTCATCGTTGTTCTTCGTTTCTTCCACCGCCTTCCCAAGAAACTTAGTCAATTTCTTATGTATACATACTTTCTTCTAAGATATTTTTTTAATGTACAATATTATTGGAAAATAAATTATGTGATTCATTAAATATACTACTTAAGAAGAAGAAAAAATGAATTAAATAATGGTTTGATTCTAGATTTTCTTTAGAAAATATTAAGACAACTTAAAAAGTGGTCAATAAATATACAGAAACCAAAGCGACATTAAGTTATCTTGACCGCTAAATCGTTGACTAGCAAAAAGTAATCAAAATCAACGGCCAAAGGAGCGTTTTGGTGTTCGGTTAGGTATATTAAGGGAAACAAAAAAAATTAGAAGAGAAGAGGGAAAGAGTTACACTGAGCTCTGCGAAATTTTTATTTTTTTTGTTATTTGGATTTCAATGTCAAGAAGAAGAAGTAATCGTGTTAGAAATAGTAAATACGTCACCGTTTCTGTACCTGTTACTATACTTGATGGTAAATTTCAACCCCTTACCTCACGCTCGATTCTATTCAGTTTTTTTTTTCTGTGTTAAAAAATGTTTTTTTAAAATTTCTTTGTATCGGCAATTTGGGGAATTAGGGTTTTACCGATGTGATCTATCTTAGAAATTCGTTAAATTTTCATGTGAGAAGACTGTTTCTATTCCTGGGTCGACTAATTTAGCTTAGAATTTTTGTTGTTTTTGAGAATTTGAATGTGTGTGGATTGTATCAATGGGCTTAATTTTCTGAAATTTTGGATTTTTATGTGATCACAATGAATCTAAGGTGCTTGAAAACGTTAACACTTAGTTCTGGTTTTGGTGTTTTTGAGGTTTCAAGTATGATTGATCAACATGTTTATAATTAACAGATTGTGAGGAAGATGAGTATGCACATCACAGAACATGTTGGAAGCATCTTGCTGCTTTGAATAATTGTGATTCAAAGCCAACCAAGGAAGAGCTTGAGATATTCAAATTAAATGCTCCTTGTTTCTATGAGGAATGTGCTCGCCGTGGAAGGTCGGAAAGAAGAATCAAGTGCAAGTATTTAGTCTCCAAGCTACGGAAAAAACTGAATTCCACAGCATTTACAAATTATCTAGCGTAAGCAATTGAAAAAGGAAGGAACTTGTGCTTGGTTTTAAGCTTCTTTTTTTATGGTTTTCTCTTACATTTTTTGAATGATGTGAATAGGGATTTGTGGAGGGGCTTCTCGGATGAGAAAATTAACTCTTTTGTCTACTTAGATTGTCTATGGTTCTATATGTACAAAAGTGAAAACCATAAGATTAGAAGCATTGTTTTTGACTCCATTAAGGCTAAGCAGATCTTCTCAAAGAAGTATGTGTTTCTTCCCATTGTCTACTGGTAAGTTAATTTCGCCTTATATGTTCTTGAAATGGTTTCTAATGTAACTGTTTATGTCTATTGATTTTGGTTTTAATAACTTCCTTAGGAGCCATTGGAATTTGTTGATCTTTTGCAATTTTGGGGAGCCTCTTGATTCAGATAATGAAAACACATGCATGCTATTTCTTGATTCATTAAAAACAACCGAATCTTGGCAGCGGATTGAACCGGATATAAGAAAGCGAGTATTCTCTCTCTCTCTTTCTCTTTTTTTTTTCCTTTCATCTTGAGCGAAGAAGAATGATATTTTCGTGTAAATGGTCACACAATAATATGTTTGTGCTTCTCTTTGTATTTCAGGTTTGTGCTGGAGATATATAGATTTGAGGGGAGAACTGAAGAACAAAGCTTGGTTGATGGAATCCCGCTCTATGTGCCAGATGTAATGAGTGCATCTACCAAGTTTTGTTTCCGGATTTCTTGATGCTAGAATCTCAGAATTGGATTGACTTATCATAATTTCAGGTTCCACAGCAGACAAATGATGTGGAATGTGGAAGCTTTGTCCTCTACTACATTCACCGGTTCATAGAAGATGCCCGTGAGAACTTCAACACGGATGATATTCAATATTTCGTAAGCATATCACTCGATAAACATGTTATCGCTGTTAGTCACAAGTGGGTTTTGTTTTGGGGAATCTTGAAATGCTCACCTAAATTTTGCAGCTGAAAGAGGACTGGTTTAGCCATGACGACTTGGAAAAGTTCTGCAACAAGCTTGATTCTTTGGGAACCATTCATGGACAAAAGTGATAAACTTCTAACAACTTTAACACATCAGCGTAGGGCAGAAGATTAGGTCCAATCTTGGAAATATGAGAAGATGAACTTGGGAAGATTCAAAAGGGTAGATTCTGAAGAAGTTAGCAGTTGGTATGTAATCTTCGAGTTTATCTTCTTCTATCTATGTGTACATTTCTTTCTTATTTTTCGGTGTCTTTGATTTATCTACCCAACCGTTATTCGGTTTTTCCCTGGGGCTGCCTTGTTAATCATGTTTAGTGGCAACCAATTGATTTTTTTTGCTTGAATCAGTGTCTAGATAAACTTGAATGCAAGAAATTCTGAATATTTGGAATAAAAAAAGTATCTATTTTTAGCACCTGCAGATCTGATTTGTTTAATCAATTTGGTATCTGACTCGGTAATGAGGAACAAAGCTACTTTTCAAATCTCAAAACTTGTAATAGGTATCAAAAATCGACTAACACAAGCTCTTTAGTTGAAAAAATGTTACTACTATACAGGAGTGATTATAGCCAAATTAATGGGAAGAAAGTTTCTAGAGATGAACATTTGAAGAAGGAAGTTTGATTGATGTCAGCTTAAAGATACCAGAAGGTATACTTATGTTCATCTGTCCAATGCGGCTGCTACTCCCGCCGGTTGATTCTAAAGCTCGGGAAGTTTGGAGAGCCATCTCAGCGTGAAGTTGGAGACATGACAAAGCCATCTAGCACAAGAAATTAGTAAATTGGAAGTGTTTAATCATGTTGTGAGCAATCAAAAACCTCAAGACTATTTATTTCCTTCACCTATAGGCACATGGGAGAATGTATGACTTACCGTGTAACAGTCTCGGTCGATGTCTGAGTCAGCTATTTGAAGAGCCCACGTTCTGATCCATTCAAGAGCTCTGGAAAGTTCAAGATTTCCTTCTAGTAAGGTTGAGACTATGTAAGATGGGTGAAGAGCAACCAAAACAGAAGAGGCTGCAAAAAGGACCGCTCTTCGGACATAGGCTTCTGGGTGATTGCATACTTCCCTGTATTGAGTTTGTCAAGCATATAGATATTTAGTACGCAAAAGCCTGGATAAAAGATCTATAAAATAAAAATTGATGATGTACCTTCGTTGTAACATATCTAGAAGAGAGATAGCTAATGCAGATGCTTCTGGATGCATTGATGCACATTGCATACAGACGCCGAGCATGTGAACAAGTTTTCCAAGGACAAGAAAGTCCCTTCCAAGTAAGTCAACACCATGTCTTTTCTTGTCAAATTCTTTCATAGCTGGAAGCATAAATGCTGCTGCATATAGTGGAAATCTATTCTGGGACCAGTCAGTACTGTTTTGATCTCTGTCTCCTGATTTGATGCTCCATCTTCGAGTTTTTCCTTTCTTCGTCTGTCCAGGTTTTGACTGTAACTCTCTCTCAAATCGATTCGCCCAGTTCAGATGAAAAGATCCCGTCTCTGAGACCTTTTTCCATGGGGTACTCGCATTGCTAGGCAAATACCAGGGTTGAGGATCTGAGATATTTGATATCAGAGGTCCCCGTGCTTCGTGTTTAGGCTTCAGGGTCCTGGAATTAGCAAGCTCCAGAGCTGCTTCAGCCATGACATCAAGTATCATTATCCGCTGACTTAGGTCTACATTAGGCGAATACAAAATATTGTTAAGAGTTTCAAGGGATTCAAATGGACGGGTCACGAGCAACGCAATTAGAGCTCTTTGCCGCTTCTCTTCTGCTGAATCTTCTTCACCTTCGATTGTTATATCAGAGCAGCGAACCTGTACCAGAGTTCGAGCAAGGTCACCAGCTATATGAGTCAGTTCATCAGGTGATGCTCGCACAAGTTTCTCTGCACCATATATAGCTTTCTCCACCTGAAAGACATAATATCCATAAAAATTACCATATTGTGTTAGAAGTACCAAAAACGAAATGCAAAGATTTAATGTCACAGACAATTCTCTCTAGTTACGTACCCCATCAGCATCATCAGTTTTCCGAAGAGCTCCAACAACATCCACCAAATGTGTAAATTGTTTCCCTAAATCCTTGTCATCATCTAATAGATCATATGGCTCCAAAGAAGTGACACTTGAATTATCAGAGCTGACACTTGCGTCATCATCACCATCATCTCGATCACTCTCTGTTTCACAGTTTAAGGTAGCCAAATCAACTATCTCATCTGGATCAGCCAATACAAAATCAGATATGTTCTTGCTCTTGCGGGTTTTCTTTTCATCGTTTCTGCGGCTGGAGTCATTTACTACAGTTAAGGAGGCTGAAGTTTTGTTTTCACCGTCTTCATTCTCTATTGAATTTGTTATTGACCGGACCCCTCCCACAGCCGTTTGCAATTCAAATTCCCAGTCAATTGTATTCCCAGTGAATGAATCATCAAGGTACAGAGGATTCTTCGGGTCAATTACTTTAGAGAACATAAAGGCAATAGAGCTAGCCATTTTCCTAACCAGATCTCCTGGGTTCTCCAGTCTACCTGTTGGCAATAATAAGCACAAGAAATAAGATCGCGGAAGCGTTTAAGTTCTTTACACAAGATACTGAAAAAGATAAGTCTATACAGCTAACTCCTTGAAGAATATTGTGCATTATATCCTTCGTTCTATCTAATTCCTCTTTTGACATGTTCTCCAGGCAAAGCCCAAGAGCTGTAGTTATATCTGCAACATATGTTACGGGAAACAAGAGCTGAAAGAATTAAACCGTCGCAGGAAGATCATAACATTGATTCACCATTTAATCTAAATACTGATAAAAGAAAAGCCCTATTAAAACCTAAAATATGCGTGATCTATTTATAGGCATAAATCAAATTTAAAAGTCAGAAGAGGATACAAGCTTGCTGCTCCAATGGGACGGACCGCAGAAACTCCACTTTCGACCAAACTGCAGCTATTCGCTGTGTTGTTTCAAGCAGTCCATGCGTGATGTCACCTTTAGCAAGTGCATTAGTAACCGGTGGGCATTCAAGAACCGAAAATTGTAAGATCCATCGCAGACAGCGGATAGGAAACACTTTCCACAACAAAAATTTGTCAACAAATATGGACCTGAAAAATGAAGTCCACAAAATTATTTACAAAATAGACTAAAGTGTGAAAAACCAAAAGACAGCAACACTGTTTTTTTTTTGTAAATTCAGTTCTTAGCCCACTTCCATTGAACATCATTATTTCACATGATTAGCAAGAGAATTAAGATCGACGAAAAGGGGGTAACTAAACAAAGAAACAAGCTGCCAAAGAAAACATTTTGCTTGCCTCACTGATGCCTGATGTTTTACATTGCAGTGAAACAAAGTCCAAATAGTCCAGAAAGCTTCAACATCACTTGCATGCTCAGCGTATAGCTGATGTAAAAGTTGTTCAGCCATTTTCTCAACAGCATACGGATCTGTCACTGCTTCCACAGTTTTCGACCAAATCTGGGGTGTAGGGTCCAACTGAAATGTTTCAATCTCAACTGAACCCTGCTTTGAGTTTAGTAACCTCCTAACATGTGTTAGGACATGAGGTGTTACTTCACTTAACAGCAAATCTGCAGATTAAAAACATAATCGTAAGTACATCATAATTGTGTGTCATGAAAACTACTTCAATCAAAAACACATCGTCACTAGTCACACCATCCATAGTCAATATACAGAGTAGCATCAGCACTAAGATAAAACAAATAGTATGGCACATCTGTTCTCCTGTCAGTCACGGGGATCAGATCTACATTATCACAACTCCCCATTGTAAAAGATAATGAATGCAAGCAAGTCCATGGTAGTTCACAGCACTCAGAGAAACTATAAAATAGAACTGAAGTTTTTGGACAACACAGTAGGATGATAAGTGTAATGCTCGGAGTATATACCTGATAATCCGCGTCGACAGATGCGGGAAAAAATTTCCCCAACAAATGATAAAACGATAACTGTGCTATTGGCCTCAATGCAGGAAGCTCTGTCGTCCAATATTTGTAGGAGCTGATTGGTAATGTGCTTGAAGTACAAGCTTTATGACTCATGTAAAAGAGAAACACTGATCTCAAAGAAATGAATAAGTAACAATTAAAAGGTATCTAATTACTTAAGGGTGGCTAAAATACATCACATCGAAGGCGCTAGAGTCTGTGAGCATAGAGAAAAGGATACTGAGAAGAAAGTAAAGGCGGGGCTTTCAATCGTGCTTTATCAGGAATGGAGGTCAAGATCTGTGATAGCCTGGATAGCAAAGGCTTGAGACTTCCATTCTTAGAATTATCTCCTAGATAACTATCACCTATTTCTTTGGCTATCTTGAGTACTCCAGCATTTTCAAGCAAACACAATATAAGCAACCTGTTATTAAAGCAAACATCACATCACCACAGGCTAAGAACATACCAATAGTAGCATTTGCATCAGCTACATTCAAAATATATCACTGGACAAAGATTTATACGCAGATAAATTGCAAAGATGAAAAATTGCCGCTTGGGCCATTAAGATAATTTGGTATACTGTCTACATCTTCAGATTCTCTAGTGGGGTGGGCAAACATAAATTGTTATTCTTAAGAGAAATATTCCGAACCAGCCTTTACATGACTCAAGATTTTGAGTTTCTAAAATGTCATGAGGCAACAAAGTTGTTGAAGAAGCATGGATTTATGCTAAGTAGTTCTGAAACAGAAGCTCAATGGAAAAGAACAAAGGAAAAGGCCAAAACAGATGTGAATTTTAAGGGCACCTTTCCACATTAGTCTGGACAGAATTCGCATCAAAGCTACCATTGTCCACATGATGTAGAAATGGAACCAAGACTTGAACAACTTCAATAACAGGTCCATCTAAGAAGAATTTATCATACAAATGTTTCTGCACTGAAATAGGGAAACAAGACAGACAATTCGAAGCAACATCTGCAATAAAACAAGAATTAGTTGAACATAACTTCTAAATTAGATCAAGGAAACAACAATTGATACAACTCATATGAACCAGAGCTGAAAAAAATCATCTTAACACAATAAAAAAATGTGAATTTGATAAAACTTACCAAGCAACATAACCCTAGCAAACGTAGGAAACGCAACACCTCGGTAGAACGTCTGCGACCAATCATTTCTCTCATCTGCAGAAGGAACTACAGAGCTATAGACCTGTGTGGCGACCAAAATACAGAATCATAAGTAAGCCACAAGTTCCTGAACCAAGAAAAATGTTGAAAATTTCAAATTTCCCAAAACACAGATAAAATCACAAACCCTTTCTCTGTACTTGTCACCAATACTCCCTGTAATTTAATTGGGGAAAAAAAAATATCAATAAGTTTCATAACAACGGAACAGCCTAAAAACTACACTTTTGAATGGAGAAGAGATGAACAAGTAGTGACTATTGATTACCGGAAAAAAACGATGGATCGACCGGGAAGAGAATAACGGCGACGGAATGAATAGCGGAGATCACATGGTCAACGTGCTTCGCATCGTAAATAGCAGAGATGGCTTCACTGACCTTGTCGAGCAATTTTTTCTCAAGTGTTCTCTCTTGCTTAGTCGCTTCAGCCATGGAAGAAAGTCTGGAGAGAGCGAAATTGGAATTCCTTGGTCCGTGGATTGTAAATTTTAAGAAGAAGAGTAAAACGTTGTCGTTTGAGTTTTTTTTTAAATAGCCAAACGACGACGTTTTTTAGGAAACAAAAAATCTAACTAAAACAATGAAATAAGATGAACTCTTTTTAAGAAAATTGTCTGTTTCAGTTTTAATATTTCTTGTTTAAATTGATATGATGAGGTGAACGCATTATGCAATATGCATCATCGATTATGGTTTAATCCAGCAGGTTAATCTTGTATATTACTGTTTTGGATCCTCTAAATTGGTTAATAAATGTGTTAACAACGAATGTGATAGCAACTGTGACCAAACACAATGATTTCTAAATGCTTTCAGGCTCAATACAAACTAACTTACCAAACATTTTGGGCTTCTCTCAACCTATTCAATCCCATTTGATTTTATTTATTTTTCTAATAAATCAATGCTTTCTAGAAAGAAAAAAAGTACTAAAATAAGAAAAAACAAAAACCATCCGACCATATTCTCAATTTTTCATATCATAAACAAATTTACATCCACACAAAAAAAGAAACAAAAAAGACGAGTGTTCTCTTTCTATTGAAAATTATGATTTTAATAGTATTTTATGCAAACAATAATTTATCATTTAGTTATTCAAAATATTAAATTTTAGTTTTTAAATATAAAATAAAAATGAAAATAGTCTAAAAAATCATATTCATCAGTTAGAGCACATATTTTAAAACATATAAAATAAAAATCATTTGATGTTTTTTGGTTTTTATATCCAAAATATATTCATATAAAAACTAAATTAATCTAAACGTGAAAAACAAGAATCGAGTAAAAAGTTATATAACTACAAGTCTACAACTCATTTTGTCATAATATAGATTTTTGATAATCGAACGATCTCGGATCTTAGTCCATACTAAAATTTATTTATGTTATGCGTGACTTGAACTCCGATAACAAAATTGTTTGGGGCTTCAGATCGAAAACCCAAGAAACAATATAAAAAAAAAATCCAAAACCATTCAATCTTATATATAAATCGATAAAACAATTATTTCTTAAAATGGTTTAATTTCTTGTTCAACAAGTAACTAAATCTAGGACGAGTGAAACTGCCGGCGAGGAACATATCGGCCATAACCTTATACATGGCCTCCGTTAAGTGGACTCCATCCCAATTGATGTAGTGACTCGGGTCTTTACACGCCGTGGCTTCAGCCGACCCACACGTCTGGAACACCTGGAAGTTATACGGCTCTCCGGTTCCACAACACGCCTTGAACTTCTCGGTGATGCCGTACTTGCTAGGGTTTTGAATCACCGCACGGTACGCGTTCCAGTAGTCTGCATAGACTATTGTGGCATTCGGATACTTGATCCTGCAGCATTTACAAAAATATTAGTAGCAAGTTGAAAAATTGTGAAGGAAACAACACTAGAGGTGATGAGTTTGTTAAGCATATGTATAAACCGGAGTATATTATAAAAACTGACCTAAGTTGTTTAAGTTTGGATTGTAGAGCAAGATTGTGAGTGTAACTCTGGTTATTGATACTCTGCACACATCCTAGACTGTCCCGGTCGTCTTCTTCGGCCAGCGACATTGTTAACGTCAAACATCCAGTTGCCGGGTGTCCTTGCACCAACATATATTTCACACCTTTCTTCAATAAATTCTGCAATTACGATTAAGAAAATGGCATAAACCGAACAGATCAGAGAATCAATCCAAACCAATCCGGTCGGTTAAGTTCACAATCGCCGGATCTTTTTCTTCCATTGATCCTGCTATATATTTTGTCATAGACTACTTAACAAAAACTCTACTCTCCAATTAGTGTGTTAAATTGATAACCGAACTAAACCGATTCTGTTATTTTCCTCATTCACGGACTTCTTGCTCTATCAGGTATCTCTAGCTGCTATCTTACGCATGACTATTCTGTTAGATCACTTTGGTATCATGACTTGCAATATGTTATATAAAAAAAAATCCAATTTCTTGCAAATCGGGGACCAATTGGTTTGCGTTAAGAGTAAACCAAAAGTATGTCATTCGGTTCTATTTTTAATTTAATTGTATCCAAAAATCAAACAAACGGAAAAGAGAAAAACCCCAATAAAAAAAATCAGTGATATGTTGTTAGAAAACTAAATTCAAGAACCAAACTTTAAAAGCAAATAAAACTAGATTCGGTTCCTATATATCATAATAACCGAAACACCTAAACCAAAGATTAAATTAGGCATCCATCATAATAATATGTTAAGTATGGGCACTTGGTTAAATAGAAATTACCTCCAAAAACCTTGTAAAAGTTGAAATACTAAGTTCTCTAATAGTGTCACTTGACATAGTAGATCCAACGGTGTACGCATAATCATTCACTCCAATTTCTCCGATCCAAAAGAGAGAATCTCTAAACAACGAAACCTTCTGATCCGTTCCAAGGGTCTTTAAATATTTCTCGAACCAAGCAAGCTCTGTTTCTATAGACTGAGGAGTCATATCAAGCGTTAAATTGTTCTTCACGAAAAAGGCATGTTTAATCGCCGTTGCTCCAGAAACGGCGAAATTAACGCCGTGAGTATCCGTAGCGGTTCCGTTACCGTTACTTGATCTCAGGGAGAGATACGGTGGCAAGAATGGTAAATTCATCGACTGCGCCACGAAATCTATGGTGAGTCTCCCGTCGGAGTAACGGTTAGTTGGCCGCCGGAAGTAAGTCATGCCATATGGAGGGCTTGACAAGTGTCCGAATCCAGCTGGTCCTTCGCCGGAGCGTGAGTTTCCGGTGTCGGTGAAAGAGTCGCCGAAGGCGTATATTTTGTTGAATGGACGGTGGACGGAGGGAATTGGTGCGACGGCGGAGGTGGTGGAGAAGAGGAGGATCATTGCGAGGATGAGAGAGATGGAAGAAGCCATCGTGAAAAGAGATTGAGATTTGAAATTGAAGCTTCCATGGGAATGATCGTTGTGTGTGTATTATATATAGTAGTAGTGAGAATAAAATGAGAAAAAATTGTAGTTTGGTGTATTTAATTAAACAAATTTTGGCAGATGAGATCCAAAGTTTAATTTTTTTGTTGATAAGAATTATTTAAGCTCCAAATATAGTTATTTTCGTACCAAATAAATTAGTACCGAATATAGAAATATTTTGTTGTTTTTGGTATGTTTTATTGGCTCTGTTAATTCCAGAGTACTCTAGATTAACCAGTTAGAGCCTTAGATGAAAATTGTGGTGATTGTATTTTTTAACAAACGAGGTTGAATTTTTTTTTTTATGTAAGCTTAAACCACACAAGTATTTGAGAAATGAATGGTTGTTGTCGTGTGGAGAATGAAAAAAAAAATTGTGGTGTATATTTCTAAGTTTTTGTTTGTTTATATGCCAAACTGTATTTTAAATCCTTTTTAGTATTTTTATAAAATACAAAATTTGTAAAATTTCTTTATGAACATAAACAATTAAACATCAGCAAGTAAACGCAAATAACAATTTTTTATATTTTTCGATCGATATTAAAAAGTAGTGTGGCTCTATTAACTTAGGATTGGTTGGACCTAGCTTTCAGTTATATGGAATGACACAATTTGAATGATTATATAATATACCGTTAATACAATAATATATATGGCCAAATATATATACTGGAAAATCCCTAGAAATAATAAACGAAGTAAATAGAAGATAAAGTAGGTAAGGCATGGAGGTGGTTAATGTAGTTGGCTGTGGAGAGCCTCTTAGTTAGCCATTAAATACTTCAGCCACCTCTCATACAAATTCTCGCAATGGCAGCTAAAAAATTCGGCGATAAAAATTTCCACAGAAGTTGTATTATGCAGTATGTACGTGCATGGGCGGTTTTGATGAAACATCTTTTTTTTTTCTTAAAGTAATTGTTTCACGTAAATTAAATTTTAAAAATGGGTTTGAAATTGTTAAAAAAATAACACTAATCTAATTCTTTTTCTTCTCAAGTAGATGGTAGAATTTAGTCCCTCGTGGCTAATTTTATAACAAAACCCGTCGTTTACAAGTTCACTATCAATAAATAATTACTAAACTGAAACACACAACCGAATAGTTAATGTTTTATTTTTCATTTTCACATAAGTCATGAGAATGATTGTTATAATAATAAGTCGTTAATTTCATTTATATCTTGATGTTAGTAAGCTAGCTAGTGAACAATATGCTAAAAGACAAAATCCAATATCTTTTTCTTTTTTTTGCTGATGTTATTACTTATTAATATCATCTAAGATAAAACATATTTTGGAGTTTGGACCATTCTTTTTTATCTTTGGTCGGTTACATTTTGTTGTCATAATTTATTTTCTTAGTGACCATAAGGTTCATAATTCACGTGTTCGGTGCAGTGTGCGCATTGAATGCGAACCCATTAATCGTGCGTGTTACAACAAATTTAAAAGTTAACGAAGCTGTTAGCTGAATGATAGTGATAGAGAGATCGTAATACGTCAAAAGGGTGAAATCTAGAGAGGTCTTCGACAAAACAAAATTTGTTGTCTTTTATTCTAATGGTCAAGTGACCACTCTTTAACTTGTAAAGTATGGAGGTTCGAACCCATTCAGACTCGTAATAAGATTTGAGCATTTAAGGCCATTGTACCACTGTCGGTGTTAGATGCGGTGTTTTACGTTCTCGATGGGTCATCATTCGTTATTGCTTCTTCTTTTTTAACAACAGTTATTGCCTTTTCAATTATAGATCGCACTAAAATATTTAACTCTCAATGGAGTATTTTATTTCACACACATATGTATATATATATTGGCATAAGATATGAGAGAATATTACAAATTTTGATTAAACTATGCAAGTCTACATCATAATGTTGTCAATAGACAATAGTTAAGTGTTTTAGATGGAAATAAATATAGAGTGTTTATATTATTTCTTTAATAACAAGAATTAAGGATGATATGAAAAAGACTTAGAAGACACTAGCTAATCAAATGAATCATCGGTGATAAATAGTAGAATATTTTATAGGAAATTTGCAATCTGTAGAAATGAAAAGAAAGATTTTATTTCTAGAAAAAAAAGATGGATAGTGATCTAGATGATATTGACATTATTTATTCATAACATCTATCATGATTTTTCTCATTTATGGAATATCATTGCATTTAAACCCTTTTTTTTAGAATTCTGATTGTTTAAAAGAATATAGAAAAAGACGTTTTTGAAACTAATGGACTTATTATGAAAATACCAAGATGAATTTGTATTTGTGTGTTGAAATCAAGTTAAAATGAGATAAGACATGTGATTTTTTGTATATCTATATTTTTGTAAGGATTGTTTACTTGTTACAATAGTTGTTTCTCTATGATATTCAAATATATTTGATTAAAAAAGTAAAATATCTGATCAATTAGTCGGACCAGCTTTGGACGCTTTTTATGTAAATTAAATCACTGATTAATATGCATTAACCATATCATACATTAATCACTACCGACACAAACGGGTTAGCTTTTTACATTGTTGGTCTACTTTGAGAGTTGGCACACCCTGTGGCCATCATACACATTGATATTTCTTTAACTCTCAAATATTCGAGTTATTGCGATATATACCGAGGCTTTGAATGATGTACCAGATGGGACGAACAAAACTATATACAGATTAAACCGTTTTTTACTATTCTTAAGTTATTGTTCGCAGTGATATTGACAGAAACAAATAAAGAAAAATCGTTGCGGACCAACAGCGGTCCACTTTTTCAAAAAAAAAAAACTAGAATTGTAATGGATTATAAACCACCTAAAAAAAATAGTTAAGTCCGTTGATGGTTTTGTCCACTCCATCCGTAACCTTTAGAAGTCTGAATAAATATAATTTTGGGTCTAGAAAAACAAAACCTAATGATTGCGATATCCATAGAGTATGGCTTTGTTCTCTCAGTGACTTATTCCCCTCGGTCTGTAAAGTATGGCTTTGGAGACTTTGTCTTTAGGCCTAAATCACGCTGTTAGTCTTTGACGATCATAATGACGTCTTTGTGTTTACGTTGAAAAATTAACATTTTTTAATACAAAATAGCTGACGAAGTTGAACGCCAACAATCATAGAACATAAAAATATAATAATAGGTAGAATATATTCTATAGTTTAAAAAGAAAACAGAGCTAAATTGTAGAATTATACCCACTATATTTTTTTTATCAACATGAGAAATGTTAAAACTGAGGCAATATTATTGATGAATGACTAAATATGGTAGGTGGAAAAAGCAAGATCTTTTGGCATGCTCCACGTTTTTTTTTTTAGTCTTTGTTTTTCTCAATGACTTATTTAATTTACTAATTTAGTTTAGGTATTTCTGTTGGGAAAGCCGCGGGAAGGAAGAAAATGTGAGAATATGAAAAAAGGAGATTGGTGTTGTTTTCTACGACGACCTCTTCTCCTCTCTCTTCTTTCTCTATATTACAATTTCTTCTCTCCTTTACCCAGATCATCCTCATCATAGTCATCGAGCTCTGTTTCTTTAGATTTTGGCATTTCCTCGTATCAAATTCAAGATCCTCTGTTCTAATTTCGACAATGGCAACGGTAAGGACAATACCCATTTCCTTCTTTTTTCTTTCTATTTTCATAACTTAATCTCGTATTTGTTGATATGATTTCAAAAGTTCCCTCCTTTCATATAATTTTTCAGATCTTATACCTTGAAAAAAGTCTCAAACTTTCGTCAATTACCAAAGTTTCTGAATTCTGCAATTTTTGATGATGGAATTTTATGTTTTTGCGGGTTGTGTAGGGAAATAAAGGGAGAGGATTGCCAAAATTTGGGGAATGGGACGCGAGTAATCCAGCCACAGCCCAAGGATTCACTGTCATTTTCAATCAAGCTCGCGATGACAAGAAGACGCAGAAAACTGCTGTTGCAGGACCTGAGAGTCTGGTCTCACCTCCAAGAAATGATGAATCTCATCAGAACAACAACAACAACAACAACAAACACCAACACAACCATCATAACCACCGTAATCGCCAAACCCCACGATCAAAGGTACTTTTGGCTTTTCCTAAATCTTTATCTTTGATAAGAGTAGAATACTTACCAAAGATATTTTTTTTGGGTTGTGCAGAAGAAATGGCTTTGTTTCCGTTAACCCTGGTACTCTCTCTGTTCTGAGAAAACCCGACGATAAGCAAGCAAGAATCGTGGAGGGAGTAATCTCCAACAAATTACGTCTAAGTTGTTGTTGCAAACTTCTCTTCTTCTTCTTGCTCGTTGAGTTTCTCTTTTCAACATTGTTTTGATCACATTTTGGTAAAATATGAATATACATTATTCTTGCTGCTTTTTGATTCATGTATATAAAGATTAAGACATAGTAGGCATGGTCATAATGCATAAACAAAATATGATTACTTACAGCTTGCGAACCGCTTCAAAACCCTGAATAACCCATTGAGACGATACAATCATTCAAACCTGAATAAGCCAGCTGAATCTGGAATCGAGCAACTCTGTTCCAGGGTTTAGCTTCCCCATCACATCCAATATGAACCAACCAGGGTGAAATAGAGGAATTAGGTTTCAGAAAAAGTAAACAACCAATGAAAGAAACAGGCAGGCTCCATTTATCCTCAAGAGTCAAAGAGTAGTTACAGATTACAAAGTTGTTTTGGTGAAAACTTGTCAAAAGCACTGAGGATAGGCTTGCCACAAGATATTGTTTGGAGAGTATAATTTACCAAAAAAGGTTTGTAAAGAAGTTTCAAACCCCAAGAGGCCAAGACAGAGACAAAAGATATCAATTATGTAAGCTCAATTCCAACCGTCACTTTCATTCCCATTCCCACCAACTTGAGGAGGTTCAACTACGGCTTGGGAGCCTCCTGTAGAATATGCCGGCTGGACTGAATGGTCGAATCTACAAGCTGGACCAAATTTGCAGATGCCATACCGACTGTAATGTGTGCAGATGTTTTGATCCTGGATTTCAGCCAAGCAACCAGTCAAAACCCGAGGGATTTCTATTTTGAACATTTGAAATCGGGTCAGTTCTAGATTGATTCACTATGTCATTTTGGGCTATAACAAGAGTCAAATAGTTCATTAAACATTCAAGAATTACGAGCATTAGTAAAGAAAAGACGATCAATAGAAAATCAGAAACTTTCACAAGAACAGACAACGGAAGGAAAAAATGAACTTACAGGTCTAAGGGGTAAGCCCTTATCATTGAGAGCATAAGGAGGCAGTTTCGGCAATCGATTCTTAGGATGATGGTATTTGCAATTGAATTTGAACTTACAGTCCCCAGTTTTCATATAATAACTGCACTCAGGTTGGTTTGGACGTTCTGGAAATTCTTCCGCAGGCATTTGATGTTGGTATTGTGAGAACATACTTGTTTCAGCTGACGAATTATTCATTATGTATGTGCTTGAAGGAGAAAACACACCCCTTTCTGAAGAGAACACAGACGCCTAGGCAAATACAAAAGACAAGATAAGATCATCGTAGATAATATGAACAGAAATAGATATTATTAAGATTCAGAGCTGAAGTACATACTACCTGATAGCCATTCCACTCCGAAGTTTGAGATGGAACTCCTTGAGTTTGTGACAGCATAGCTGGAACAAAAGGAGTTGTACCATTCACATGCCTCGGTGAAGACCAAGATGCTGAACTTGCTTGGAATGTAGACTTTGGAGAAAATGTTCCAATTGATACACCATTATTACCATGAAATGATGGAGAGTCGGTTCCTCCAATAGTTGTAGGATCAGGATGATTGAATTTGCACTCAGCTCCATATTTGCAGGAGCCATTGCGCATGTAGAAAGGGCATTCTATTTCTCCCTGTCAATGGGTTACACCATTATATAGCTACGCACAAAACTAATAACAGAATGTCGAAAAACGGTCAAGAAAAATCAATTAAATTGGAAATACCGGTCTGATAGGAAGGCCGAGGAAGTTAAGCTCGGGTACTGAAGCCAGACAAGACTTTGCTTTGGTATGGTTGAATCTACAAGTTTCTCCATATTTGCAGCCTCCAGTCCTGAAGTAATACTGCAAACCTCATGCAAGAAAATAGAGAACATGAACAATTGGACTTTTAGAAAAGAAAATGGGAGACTCCAGCTTAAGCAAATATAGGTCGGGATAAAAGAATGAAACTTTAGAAAATAATTTTCTGATACACGAAGAGGGAATGTAACAAGGTTAAAAGGAGAAGTAAAATGAACCTTGCAATCGATCGGTCTCAGATTATCAGCATCCTCTTCCTTTTCTCTTACTTTATTATCATCCCTACCAATCTTCATAAAAATGAAGCCCACAAGTTTAGTTTATCATTTTCTTCTGCTCTCTTAAAGCACACAAACCACGAAACTAAAGCAACATAGATTGGTTCCATCAGAAGCAAATATTAAATAAAGCTTTGGCCTTTGGTCTAGCAACGAAGCACATAGCAAATACTATATATATAGCTTACTCACAAACATATACGCATGTGCCACTGATTTAAATATTATGGTTTTATATAAACAAATCTTATCTAAGATGAATTAAAAAAAAAACACAATTAAGAAGCAATATCAATGTCAGAAGCAAAGCATATAAGAAAGTGAAGTTTTTTACTTGGATTTTTCTGGGAAGAGGATGATTGAATTTGCAAGTGGATCCAAATTTGCAGCTCCCTGTTTTCATATAAAAAGAGCAATCCTCTGCACCTGGCCTCTCTGGATACACAGTTTCTCTGTTCTCACTCTCAGTCTCGCTCCAATCATCATCATCATCATCATCTTTGACTTCTTCTTCCTGGTAAGTCTCTACCGCATTCGAATCTAAACCTCCGTTACTCTCAGAGAAACTCATAATCGTCTCACTCAGCTCTTTCTCAACTTCATCCAAACCCACATTCTTAAATTGGTCACTGAGGTTCTCCTCCGCCGCGTGATTGAGATCAGAAAGAGATCGAACAGCAGATACTTCTCCTGAGGAAGATCGAGACACAGGTTGAGGCTCAAATCCGTTTGCAATTGCTTCGGAATTGATCATGTTTTTTTCTTACAATCACATTACACAAAAATAAAACCCTAATTTTCAGGGAAGAAGAAGAAGAGAAGAAGATCAAAGGCTGAAGAAAAGAAGACGAATAAATAATAAAGTTTCTCACTTTTTTTTTTGGGTTTCCCTTTATGGAATACTTTTTAATTTGTCGTTTATAGCGTCACGTTGTAAACCGTTGCTTTTATATTTTGACAAGTTCCAATACTTTATGCATCGCACATTTCAGATATTTTCCCCATTAAAATTGCTATCAAGTCCTTATTATACTTTAAGAATTCAAGATTATACACCTGAACTTTCTAATCGTACAACCAGCTCCATTAAAATGAAAACAATAGATTCAACAGCAAAGAAGACGACAGAGAATACAACAAAGAGAGATCTGTCCACAACAACAAATGGTTCTTCCAAATGTTAAGACTTTTGACTACATAAGTGATAAGCTCCCCCCAAATAAAAAAACGTTTGAATCCAATGGATTAATCTCTTTAAGATAGATTCAATGTTAAAGCCTAAGTTAGTCATCTTTTTTTGGTCTTCTTAACTGAATGACCAGTCTTCCTTTTATGTCGGCTGAAGTCAGAGACGAACCTGAATGTTTGACCACAACCTGGTTCAGCGCAAAGATAAGGCCTAGCACCTGTGTGAACCCTTATGTGCTCAGTTCTAGACCATGCCCACTTGAACGTCATTTTACATCCCTTCCATGGGCATTTTAAAGGACGGTCGTCTGAGTGAACACGTTGGTGTTGAACCAAATACTTGTGTGAGAAGAAGTTTTTACCACAGCCTTTAACAGGGCAGATGTTTCTTTTATGCAAATTCAACTGTTTTTCTGAACTGAAACTCATCGTGCAACCTTCCATGTCACATTGGTACGCCGAGCATTCCTCTTCCTCATTCTCTTCTTCTTCTTCTTCTTTAACTTCCTCCACATCTTCTTCACTTGCAGCTCTTGAGAAGGAAGCATTGTTACTTCTTTTCTTACCAGTTTTCTTTGGTTTTGTTTCTGAAGACCCTCTTGAGGGATTCACGTTTCTCACCCTACGCCGTGTGCTAGGTCCTTCCATGTATGAATCCAATTCTTGATTCTTCTCTCTCAAACTCTCAACTATCTCGGTTTTTACTTTTCGTTTAGCTGTGGATCTGGTTTGCCGTTTCCCTGTACTGCAAAAGACTTGTTCCTCCAGAGAATCTTCTTCTGAAACATACTCACCACCTATTCGACTAGCTTGCCTTTTTCCCTTTTGCTGATTCCTAAACACTTTAGTCCGTTTGCTTCTTGGAATACCCCTAGGGTGCCTGTAGATATTATCATCATCATGACCATATACAGAGTCCTCCAAAGCATTTCTGTCCATTGACTGTCTATATAGCTGAAAGCTATTCTCCATCGAGCTCTCTGAAACTGCACGTTCCCTTACAACATATTCTTCACCAAGTGAACGGTCTGAAACCTCATCGTCTGACTCAAATTCTTTAACACTCTTGTGTCGACGATTTCCCTTGAGCTGCTGATCAGACATTTGATTTGACGAATCACCAGAAACTGTATTCCCTGTCTCAAAATAAGACTCTTCCTCATTCCCGGAACCCCTCCATTGCTGCTTATAAGAATGATCCTCTGATGTGTCATCAGAAACTCCATCTTCCCTCTTAAAAGAATTAAGCTTCTTACGTGGCACAGCCTTCGCTCTTATCTTTCTCTTCCTACAATACTTTCTTCCAAACATTGTGGTTGCATCTCTAGAAACATTACAAGGAACCAATATCCTTCCAGTGACATCCTCATCCACAGCAACTCGCAGATGACGACTTCTTTCAGATTCTTCCTCCTCTAAGTCCTGCTGCAGCAGAAAGGAATGCACCTGAAGAAGACAAAAATATATTTTAAATTGAACCAAACCAAGCAGAAACAGAAGTGTACTAATGTAAATTAGTATGGTTTCAGGTTAGTCATCAATAGTACCTGATGCGACATCCAAACCTTACCACACCATTTTCCAACAACATATTTCCTCTGTCTGGAAGATCTTTTACCAGAGAAATCGGGTTTTGAGGGTGAGCTCGTTGCTGGAGAGCTGCGACCGAAAGCATTGTATATAACAGAGTTGTAAGGCATCTGCTTACTGTACAGAGGAGAGCGACTGAGAACCGCACTGTAAGAAAATTTAATACCCAATTTTACAGTCCAATCACTGTTCCCAGCCTTAACTTCAACACTATCCAATGCTGCCTGAATCGTTTTCTCATCCTCTTGGTTTACATTCCTGAATTCAGTATCATTCCATTCGTGATTGACTCCAAGCTCTTCAGCAACTATCTTTGCTTCCGCCTCTATCCTGGAGTACTCTGCAAAAATTTTGCGCCTTAGAGATGAAAAGACTCAAGCATTTGCATAGAATGTACAGCAAAAACCAGACAATGTCACAAGACTAATGAAAAAAGAATCTTGTAGTATTTCTGTTACCTGGATGGCACAGTAACATTAAGTGAATCCCCCCAATAGAACGGAGTTGCTTTTCCACTTCAGCAGCATGCTCTAGACAAAACACGTGCAACCGAGAAGAATCGTCATCAGATCTTGGAACAAAGGGTAAAGCTATTTCCGGAAGTGAGGTATTGCCGCCTTTGCTTAACCAATTATGTTCAGTGGTGCAAGAAAGCATTGAACAACTTGATGTAGCATTTGATCCCTCAACAACCCCTTTCCCTTTCCCACATGCAAGTTTTTGGCTGTTAAAACCAGAAGTTCGACCATCTATAGCCTCCTCGTCGCCATCTTTATTGAGAGACGATACTTCAAATGCACAAAAACCACTTTGGTCATACTTTCTCTCTTCCGAGACAATAGCATCTAAGCCTTTGTGATCTTCTTCCTCGGAATCAGACGAATCTCCATACGCTGAAACTAACAACCCAAGAGCACCATCTTCTTTATGCGCTTTTGTTAAAGAAGTTGTTGAAGTTTTATGTTCGCCTGTCTTCTTTGAGTGATCTTTAGTTTGAACAGGAACATTGTATAAGTAATCTACACTGTCCTTTTCCATGCTTTCTGCGAGATGAAACAAAGTTATTATATGCTTAATTTCATGTCTATAGAGTTAAATTTTGAATCCATTAACAAGAAGAGTCACTCACGTGAATGGAGCTTCACTGCAGGAGATCTTGCATCCTGACCAAGATTTGCAGACCCGGAAGCAACTGTCCAATCATTGAAGAAGCTACAATCTGCAGACATGAGATATCTAGCTGCTGCTTCTTTAGGTTGAACAATAGCTACACAATCAAAGCTTAAGATTCCACATGTAGCACAGGAGAAAAGCTTCTGATCCGACAGCCCAACAGCTCCATCATTTTTCCTCCTTTCAGCATCTTTCAGAGTTCCTTGAGTTTCGCTCTCCCTGCTTGCCAAGTGATTTCTGTTCCTTTCACATAAAGATGTAAACTTTTCTTTCATTGAAACAGAATCCTTAAAACTGTTATTGAGACCGCCTATAACACTACCAGAACCTAAGTCCTCAGATTTTATTTGGATTGAATTTTCCTGGTTAGTTCTCAAATGGGATCCAACACGCACATCAGAACAAACTGATACATCTGAGGAACTCTGTGGCAGAAGGGCCACTGGAGATCCTTTTCCGAGAGAATGAAGCAATTCATTGTTGTGGATAATGTTTTGCACAAATAGCTCTTTGGTCAATCTTTCTCCTTCGCTTCTTTTCTTATCTTTCAATCTAGAACTTCGTGGCTTGGTGCTGATGCTTGCTGGCACTCTGAAATGAGTGAATCAAACCTTATATAAACCTTTAAGCAGGTTTAAGACTCTAAAGTTGAAGAGTGTGTGGATATCTACTAAAAAAGAAAGAGTACCTTGAACCTAGAGCCAATGCAAAGTCATAAAGCAACTGAAGATAAGAAACCATTTGAGGGTAATTTATTGCAGCTCGCCGGATGGCAGCATCTTTCGCCATTCTCAACCATTCGGGAGTTGCAATGTTAGATGCTTCTCCACAATTGAATCCTAAAACCCCCAAAATATTTTTTTTTTGGATAATATAAGTTAGTTTCAACATGGTAAGCCTTGAATGAGTAACTTGATGAGACTTTAAGGTCGCTCACTCACCGTGGCTAAACCCTGAATGATATGCTCTTGGAAAAGTGACGACAAACTCTCCAGGATTTTGTACTAACCTGATAACAAGCAAACAACTTGCGTGAGAACAAATAGTGCCTCTGGATGTTTCTAATCAATTGAAACGAGGGGAGTAGAATCAAAGCAATTAACATTTCATTTTCTAATCAACGAAGAGAATTGGAAGACAAAATGATGATGAAATAAACAGAGAACACACAAAAAACCCATTACCTGCAACATGGTATTCCGGCTTTAACAAATACTTCAGGAGACATCACAGTTGTCTTCTCACCAAGAGTAAAAAATGTCACTGATAAGACAGCAGAAGAGTCATAACCATTTAGTTTACTTGCATACAGCTACATAAACATCTCCTTACTTGGTCAACTTGTGGGAAAAAAACAGTTAAAAGCAACACACAGGGACAGAGACATAAACAAGCCAAGAATCAGAATAATGAATCGAAACTAAGCTCACAGGATATTCATAATTTCACCTTCAAAAGAAATTCGTTAACAAAAAGAAGACTTTGGTTTCAAACAAAAACCAACCAAGTACAAGCCCTTCACCGAAACTTTCTTGACACAAGTGACAACGTAACAGAGTATCCCATAGCAATAAGCATTTGGTAGATAATAAAACTCACCAAGAGGATTGAGCTCTTCACCATAACCATGAACCCTAACCACCTCCTCAAAAGCCACAGCAGCATCCTTAGGCACACCATACCAAGTCTTACCAGCACCCATATGCAAATAATTGAGACTATGAAGGTCATGGTCCTCCACATGCCAAGCAAACCAACTAAACATCATAGCAACATACACCATTGGAGATGTAACACCAGGGATCTCCTCTTTCATAAACCTAAGCAATGATCCTTCGGCTCTAGCCATTGCCCTCATGTTCCAAGCTGTCTCACCAACTGTTCCTCCGTCACCACCTGACTCTCTCCTCCTCGCAGCTGCCAGACTCAGAGGGATAAAAGCGGAGCTAGGCATGTCATTGGCATACTCAACAGAGAAGGGTTTATCCACTGTGGCTCTCCAGTAAAGAGTTTCGATTTCTAGTGCTGAAAGTTGACTCTTTTTGCCGCATTTCTTAAGATAATTCTTCTCAAAGCTCTTAGCTTTGGCCTCAAACTCACCAAGACTGTACTGCTCTCCGCTCTGCCACACTGGTCTCTGCACCGGACGCTGTTTCCTCGGACAAAACCCGATCTGCTGTTGGCGCGTGGCAAATGTGGGACCACCGTCGTAATCAAACGCGCCTCCGCCGCCGTCACGAGCCCTCGCCGCCAGAGAACGGTTGAGGTTAGAAATCGTGGTTTTCTTAGAAGGAGGAGGCACTGGAGGCAGAATTTTGCAGATTCCATATCTTGAAGCTTCTTCTTCGATCTTAAAAATGTAAGCAATCGGATCTTGAAACTCTGCTAAAGTAGGTCGGAACTCTGGGGCAACCGGCAACGATTTAAGCCATGGAAACACGTCTTGGCTCTGCTCTGAAACTGACATCTCTTACCCAGTTACCCTCGCAAGGAAAGAAAAAAAAAATCAATCTTTCTCTCAAAAGTTGTTAACTTTCAAGCTTTTTAACTTCTGGGTACTAATCAAAACGCCATTACAGAGAAAACAGAACAAAAAAAAAATTGAAGAAAAGAAAGCAGAGAGTTAAAGAGATTCGACGAGTCTCTTCACCAAAAGGGTTTTAATTTTTGGTTAAAGGGTCATCTATCTACTTTTTTTGGGACCTCGAACAAAACGACGAGATTGATCTCGTTTCTTTGGCGTCTCTGTTTTAAAATGAGATTAAAGAAACAGAGGAAAAATTGTAGAGTATTTTTTGAGGGGTTGGGTTTGGGCAGAGCAATCTCTGAGATTGTGTGATTTTTCTCATTTCTCTGTTTTTTTTTTTTTTTTATTAAAAAATTAATCTCATTGCATCAAAATGAAGTAAACAGCAAATTAGTAGAACAAATTTTTCATTTTTATTTTTTTAATATTTGACGAAGGGTTAGCGGTTTTATTTTTACTATTTACGATGATGCCACTTCCGAAGTTTAGACACACCATTGTTATTGTTGTCATGCCCGTTTTGCGCATTCTCAAAACTATTCTTTTTTCGGTTTAGCATTTATCGTCCTTTTTCTGATGTATCATTCATAATTTTTACATTTTTGTGTTATCATTTGTAGTTTTAAAAGTAGGGTATCAAAGCGATCCACTCTATTTAACCCCAATGGACTAATTTTTTTTTTTTTACAAATTGTTGACAAGACGGTTTTTGGTAGGTCGGTTTGCTAAAACCCATGGCCTAAAAACACCCTAAGTTCTAACATGTTTTTTTGTAGTTACTTTTATTTAATTTATTTAAGAAAATAAAATAGATTACATATACAATATATTATACCATAATTGCGTTAAGAGAAGCATATTATTTATATATATAAATTAAAGATGAAAAATTTATGTATGCATATTATATTCCGTTTTAGACCGTCGTTCACAGTGGATTAGTGTGTAGATTTTGAATTTCGAAAAATACAAGTTCCATAGCAAAACGGTTTGTTTAATCCTCAAATTTAGATTCCTAGTTGACACCTATATTCTAAATTGTCTACGGTAATTAGCAGAATTAAGTTTGTTAAATACATTTATCTCAAGAAGTCAGTATTGGAATTAGATAATGCCATTAGCAGTTTGGTAGGTTGAGTCTCTCTATCAATGTCAAAATGAAGTCCACGGTGATGCACTTAGACAGTCAACCAACCAGGATACACCACGTAGACAACTACATTATCAAATATTTAAATACTATAAAAGTCGCTGTTATATATTGTCTTTTTCGAATTTATATTAGTTTTGATTATCTATATATGAATATGACCCCTTGGTTTAACGAATGTTGCATCTATCCACTGACTAAACAATAAAGCAAAGGCTGTAAATGTTTAAAATACACAAAAACAAATCTGAACATTTATAAATTAACACTTATCAAGATTTATAAACATTTTTAAAGTGAAAATTCAGTTCTAAATATATGTTTAGAGGCTGTATAATCTAGCTATGTTATATATCCCAAGTTGATAAACGTTGAGGTCAAGAACCACTAGGAAACAGAGAGAAGAAACCATGGTTTCAAATTTTGCTGGTGCCTAAGAGATTCATTTCTGTGATGATATCAGACCAAGCAACAATATTTTCAAAAACACCTTATTTGCCAAAATTTTAGGAATATTTCTGGGATTTGAAATATTATCCAAATACCTTTATCAAAAATATCTCTTTTACTTGTTAAATAAAAGCCAAGAAGAAAAGAAAGTAACATGAACACAATATTTTCGTACAGCAGGATTTGTTACAGATTCATTCGACTGCCATAAAAGACAACAGAGAATACAACAAATATAGAGAATCTGTCTGACAGTGAAATGTCTGCAACAGCAATGGTGACTCTTCCAAATGTTGTTAAAACTTTGACTGAATAAACCCAAATAAACAAGAGCCCAGAAAGACATACACACTTAAAAACAACTAAAATCCCTACAATTCAATTCTCTTCTAATTAGATCAATGGATTAATCTCTTCTTGATAGATTCCATGATAGAGCCTGAATTACCTTTTCTTGGTCTTCTTAACAGAATGACCAGTCTTCCTTTTATGCCGGCTAAAATCTGAGACAAACCGGAATGTCTGACCACACCCCGCTTCAGTGCAAACATAAGGCCTAGCGCCTGTGTGAACCCTTATGTGCTCGGTTCTAGACCATGCCCACTTGAACGTCATCTTGCAGCCCTTCCAAGGACATTTCAGAGGACGGTCATCTAAGTGAACACGCCGATGCTGAACCAAATACTTGTGTGAGAAGAAGTTTTTACCACAGCCTTTAACAGGGCAGATGTTTCTTTTATGCAAAGCCAACTGTTTTTCCGTACTGAAACTCATCGCGCAACCCTCCATGTCACATTGGTACGCCGCACATTCCTCTTCCTCTTCCTCATTCTCTTCTTCCTCTTCTTCTTCTTCTTCTTTAACTTCCTCCAGATCTTCTTCACTTGCAACTCTGGAGAAGGACGTATTGTTACTTTCTTTCTTACTCGTTTTCTTTGGTTTTGTTTCTGAAGACCCTCTTGAGGGATTCAGGTTTCTCACTCTAAGCCGTGTGCTAGGCCCTTCCATGTAATCCAATTCTTGATTCTTCTTCCCGGATCCAAAATGTTGCAAAGTGCGACCTTTTGTGTCTCTCGGACTCTGATCTGTCTTTGTTTTTGCTTTTCGTTTCGCTGTGGACCTGGTTTGCCTTTTCCCTGAACTGCAAAAGTCTTGTTCCTCCGGAGAATTCTCTGCTGAATCATACTCACCATCCATTCGACTAGCTTGCCTATTACTTGTGGATACTCTTCCCCTTTTCAGATAAAGACCATTTTCTTCTGAATCATATGAAACCGGATTCCTAAACACTTTAGTCCGTTTGCTCCTTGGAATCCCTCTAGAGTGCCTGTAGATATCCTCATCATCATGATCATACATTGACTGCTTCTCTCTATACTGAAAGCCACCCTCCATTGAACTCTCTGAAGCTGCACATTCCCTTGCAGCATATTCTTCTCCAAGTGATCGGTCTGAAACCTCATCTTCCGACTCAAATTCTTTATAAACTTTGTGTCTGACAATTCCCTTGAGCTGCTGCTGATCAGACAATTGATTTGATGAATCACCAGAAGCCGTGTTCCCTGTCTCAAAATAAGACTCTTCCTCATTCCTGGAAGCCCTCCATTGCTGCTTATAAGAATGATCTTCTGATGTGTCATCAGAAACTCCGTCTTCCCTCTTACAAGAGGCAAGCTTCTTGCGTGGCACAGCCTTTGCTCTTATCTTTCTCTTCCTACAATACTTTCTTCCAAACATTGTGGTTGCATCTCTAGATACATTACACGGAAATAATCTCTTTCCAGTGACATCCTCATCCACAGCAATTCGCAGATGACGACTTCTTTCAGATTCTTCCTCCTCTAAGTCCTGCTGCAGCATAAAGGGATGCACCTGAAGAAGAAAAACATGTCTTAAATTGAATCAAACCAAGCAGAAACAGAAGTGTACTAATGTCTGAGTTAGTATGTTTCAGGTTAGGCAATGGTACCTGATGCGACATCCAAACCTTACCACACCATTTTCCAACAACATATTTCCTCTGTCTGGAAGATCTTTTACCATAAACATCGGGTTTCAAGGGTGAGCTAGTGGCTGAAGAGTTGCGACCAAATGCATTGTATATGATGGAGTTGTAAGGCATCTGCTTACTGTACAGAGGAGAGTGACTGAGAATAGCACTGTAAGAAAGGTTAATACCCAATTTTACAGTCCAATCACTGTTCCCACCCTTAGCTTCAACATTATCCAGCGCTGCCTGAATCGTTTCCTCATCCTTTCGGGTCACATTCCTGAATTCAGTATCATCCCATTTGTGATTGATGGCAAGCTCTTCGGCAACTATCTTTGCTTCAGCCTCTATCCTGGGGTACTCTGCAAATATTATCCGTCTAAATGATGAACAAGACTCAAGAATTTGCATAATTGATACAGAAAAAACCAAACAATGTTGCAAGACTAATAAAAATGAATCTTGTAGTTTTGCTATTACCTGGATGGCATAGAAACATAATGTTAATCCCCCCAATAGGACGAAGTTGCTGTTCCACTTCCGCAGCATGCTCAAGACAAAACACGTGCAACCGACAGGAATCATCATCAGATCTTGGAACAAATGGTAAAGCTATTTCCAGAAGTGATGAATTATCGCCTTTGCTGGTACAAGAAAGCGTCACACAACTTAAAGTAGCATGTGATGCCTTAACCTCTTTTCCTTTCCCACATGCAAGTCTTTGGCTGTTAAAATCAGATGATTGACCATCTCTAGCCTTCTCGTTGCCATCTGTATAAATAGATGATGTTTCAAATGCACAAGCACCTTCGTGATCATGCCTTTTTGTTTCCCCTTCAGAAATAGGAGCATCTAAGCCTTTGTGATCTTCTTCCTCGGAATCAGAAGAGTCTCCATAAGCTGAAGCTAACAGCCCAAGAGCCCCGCCATCTTTATGTGTTTTTGTTAGGGAAGTTGTTGAAGTTCTTTGATCGCCAGTCTTCGTTGAACGATCTGTAGTTTGAACAGGAATGTTGTAGAAGTAATCTACATCATGCTTTTCCGTGTTTTCTGCATGATTAAAAAAAGTTAGTAAAAGCCAAATAACAGCCAATAATAGGGAAGGTGACTTGTAACTTACCCGGATGAAGTGATCTTGCATCCTGACCAAGATTTGCAGACCCTGAAGCAACTTTCCAATTATTGAAGAAGCTACAATCTGCAGACATGAGACATCTGGCTGCTGCTTCTTTAGGTTGAACAATAGCTACACAATCAAAGCTTAAGACTCCACATGTAACACAAGAGAAAAGCCTCTGATCCGAAAGCCCAACAGCTCCATCATTTTTCCTCCTTTCAGCATCAGACAGAGTTTCTTGAGTTTCCTTCTCCCTGCTTGCCAGATGATTTCTACTCCTTTCACATAAAGAGGTAAACTTTTCTTTCACTGAAACTGTATCCTTCAAACCATTATTGAGACCAACCATAACACTATCAGAACTTAAGTCCTCAGACTTCAATTGGATTGGGTTTTCTTGGTTAGTTCTCAAATGGGATCCAATTCGCAGGTCAGAACAAACTGATATATCTGAGGAACTCTGTGGGAGCAGAGCCACTGGGGATCCTTTTCCGAGAGAAGAAAGCAATTCATTGTTGTGGATAATGTTTTCCACAAATAGCTTTTTGGTCAATCTTTCTCCTTCACTTCTTTTCTTATCTTTCAATCTAGAACTCCGTGGTTTGGAGTTGATGCTTGTTGGCACTCTACAATGAGTGAAAAACACCTTATATGAACCTTTCAAGCAGTTTAAAATCTGGGGAGTGTTAATGAAAAAGAAACAAGTACCTTGAACCTAGAGCCAATGCAAAGTCATAAAGTAACTGGAGATGAGAAACCATTGGAGGATAATTTATTGCTGCTCGTCGGATGGCAGCATCTTTCGCCATTCTCAACCATTCTGGAGTTGCAATGTTAGATGCTTCTCCAAAATTGAATCCTAAAAACCCCCAAGATTTTTTTTCCGATAATATAAGTTATTAAGCCTTGAATGATTAACTTGAAGAGATACTAAATAAAGGTTGCTTACTCACCATGACTAAACCCCGAATGGTAAGCTCTTGGAAAGGTAACAACAAACTCTCCAGGATTTTGCACTAACCTGATACAAATAAACCACTGTATGAAGAAACAAGGAGAAAAAAATTGTGCCTCTCGATTTTCCAATCAATTGAAAAGAGAGGAATAGAATTGAAGCAATTAACAGTTAATTTTCTAACCAAAGAAGAGATATGGAAGACAACAAGATGATGAAATAAACAGAGCACACACAAGAAAACCATTACCTGCAACATGGTATCCCAGCTTTAACAAATACTTCAGGAGACATCACAGTTGTCTTCTCACCAAGAGTGGAAAACGTCACTGGTAAGACAACATGAGAGTCATAACTATTTAGTTTGCTAGCATACAGTAACATAACAGCTTCTTCACCGGAAAACTTTTGGAGGAACAAAAAGCAACAGAAAAGACAGAGACACAACAAAGCCAACCATCAGAATAAGATACTCACCAAGAGGATTGAGCTCTTCCCCATAACCATGAACCCTAACTACCTCCTCAAAAGCCACAGCAGCATCCTTTGGCACGCCGTACCAAGTCTTAGCAGCACCCATATGCAAGTAATTGAGACTATGAAGGTCATGGTCCTCCACATGCCAAGCAAACCAACTAAACATCATAGCAACATACACCATTGGAGATGTAACACCAGGGATCTCCTCTTTCATAAACCTAAGCAATGATCCTTCCGCTCTAGCCATTGCCCTCATGTTCCAAGCTGTCTCCCCAACTGTTCCTCCATCACCACCAGACTCTCTCCTCCTCGCAGCAGCCAGACTCAGAGGGATAAAAGCCGAGCCAGGCATGTCATTAGCATACTCAACAGAGAAGGGTTTATCTACTGTGGCTCTCCAGTAAAGGGTTTCGATTTCTAGTGCTGAGAGTTGACTCTTTTTGCCGCATTTCTTAAGATAATTCTTCTCAAAGCTCTTAGCTTTGGCCTCAAACTCACCAAAACTGTAATGCTCTCCGCTCTGCCACACTGGTCTCTGCACCGGACGCTGTTTCCTAGGGCAAAATCCGATCTGCTGTTGGCGCGTGGCGAATGTGGGACCACCGTCGTAGTCAAATGCTACTCTGCCACCGTCACGAGCCCTCGCTGCCGCTCGCGCCGCTAGAGAGCGGTTGAGGTTAGAAATCGAGGTTTTTTTAGCAGGAGGAGGTACTGGAGGCAAAATTTTGCAGATTCCGTATCTAGAAGCTTCTTCTTCGATCTTAAAAATGTAAGCAATCGGATCTTGGAACTCTGCTAGAGTAGGTCGGAACTCTGGGGCAACCGGTAACGATTTAAGCCATGGAAACACGTCTTGGCTCTGCTCTGAAACTGACATCTCTTACTCTCGCAAGGAAAGAAAAAAAAAATCAAACCTTTCTCTCAAAATTTGTTTACTTTGGTACTAAACAAAACGCCATGCCATTACAGAGCAGAAACTGAACCAAATTTTGAAGAAAGAAAAAAATAAATTAGAGAGAGATTAGGACGAGTTTCCACCATTTCTCCGGCCAATAGGTTTATTTTTGTTAAAGGGTAATCTACTTTTTCCTCGAAAAAAACGACGGGCTTGATCTCGTTTCTTAGGTCTCTGTTTTTATTAAAGAAACAGAGGAAAACAAATTGTAATTTTTTTAGGGGGTTGGGTTTGGGCAGAGAAAGAGATTGATTTCTCAGTATAAAACAAGTAAAGAACACTGGAGTAGTTTTTGTTTTCTTTTATTGTGGGTACTGTGTATAAGGGTTTATGAAATGAAGGGTAGTATTTTCTAGTTATTTACAATTCTACCATCATTACATGTAGTTCTACACACACATTTGTTGCTGTCCTTTCTGTATCCGTTGGCACATTCAACAAATCATTTGGAAGAAAAAACTAAGTAAATATTTCTTATGGAATAAAAAAGGTTAAAAATAGGCTTTCTCCATTAAACATTTTAGTTTTTGCAGTCCATTTGTATTTATAATTTATAGAGTTTCCAAAGTATCTAATGTAATTAGCACAAATTAGTTTTTAGAAATAATATTATATCAAGATGTCAACCTTGAAATTCAAGGTAGAAAAATAATGATTATTTTAAATGTTCATATATATACTGTGTTTTTCTATGGTTGAATAAATTTGGTTATATATGAATATATGAGCCCTTGGTTTAACGAATGTTGCCTCTCTACCCACTGACTACACAACAAAGCAAAGGGTATATATGCTTAAAATACACCTACAAAAAGTTCTCAATCTTTAGAAATGAGTACTTATCAAAAAGACAAAAACTATTAAATAAATGAAGATTCACAATTAAAAATATCTACATTGCTTAGGAAATTAAAGCATATCAATATTTGTTAAACCACATCAATAATTAATAAGTACCTTTGAAAGCTCATGAGAGTAACAAGGTCAAAGAAGTGTATCAATAACATCAACTTAATCTTCAAGGCATCTCTCTCGGCAAAGTCATTTGATAGATCATGTAAACTGATAACACATCCTTTGGTTTAAAATTGAGTCTAAAGATGGATCATGTTCTGAAACAGAGGACGATGCTTTTAGTTAGAAACCTGGTTCTGTTCCGTTTCTGAAGATGGCTCTGAAAGCTCGAGTGTAACCGGACAGTGATCACTCCCATAGAAACCTGAAACAAATCAAGAACCAAGTCAATGCAAAAGAGCTAAATAAATAATCTTTTACTGTGAATCTGTGGGATGAACAGGGCGTTAAATCTTATCTATGGCACCTTGTAATTCTATTCCACGACCATGCATCTTACAAGCAACTATACGGTCTTTGAGTTGTTCAGAGACCAGAAAATAGTCGATCCTCATCCTCTTTCCCCGGTACCTATGGCAACAAAAAAAATCCATATACAGCTTTAGAAACATGAGAAGGAGGTTCCAGAGTCCATGCCAAGTGAAACCCGCAATAAAAAACCGTAAACTAATATGCGTGTTGTCTACTCACTTTCCAATCGGATTCCCGGACCATGAGAAGCCACTGTCCATGTCTTGCTCATTGTGTAGATACCGGTATGCATCAACAAGCCTTCCTCTGTAACAGTTATATTCCCATGGATTTAATTTAGAATCATATGTTCAGTAACTATAATCTCTATTCTAGAAAGCACTACTGCTAAGATATATCTTCGTAGTGCAAATATATCTTATGCATACTCTTTCATAATTGCACCGAAGCGCCCTCTCTCAGATGGTGTAAATCCAGGCTGTCCGCAGTCCTGCATAATCAAAAGATTAAAAAACGTTTGTAGCCACATTATGATTCTAAAGTCCGCCTCACAGATAACAGTGCAGATGCAGAGATAAGAGAAACAGAAGGCCGATCTAATAAATAACCACAAATGCATTATCAAGAAGCCGCTCTGTTTTTCAATACTATATTAATCAAATGCATAAAAAGAAATCATATAACATTTGGTATTCATTACCTCTTTGTTTGGAGGAACATAACCATTAAGCTTTGCTGTTGCAAAAAATTCTGGATGGCTAACATCTATCTCCTCATGACTGCATATTACAGAAATCAAATCGAGGAAATAACATCAACTTTTATCCCGTGACACTGAAATGACTTGAAGAAAAGAGTATGCCAAGAGAAGAGGTAGAAAAACATCCTCATTACCTGACATTTAAGTCGCCACACCATATTAGAGGTTTATCAGATGTTCGGGCGAGGAACTCGACAATCCTCTTGTCCCATTTTCTTCTCCTCTGAAACGAATTCTCCTCCTCTTTCCAACCATTGTTAGGCGAATATGTATTCAAAAGACGAAATGTCTCAAATTCAGCTAAGATAACACGACCATCAGGTTCGTGTTTAGATGCTGCATGATAACAACAAGTATATAAGTTAATCACCAATCTGACCTAGCATAGCTATGAAATATCTCTCCCAAGTAGATAAACTTTGAAGTCAAGACTCAAGAAAATGGCAGAAGCATTACAATACAGTTAAAAGAAACATAGTTGCAAATTGCTACTGTGAAAGAGATTTGTGTGATGATAAGGAGGAACAAGTAACAAGGTTTTCAAAAATACCTAATTTGTCCAGGTTAAAGTAAACTTTTTGGGGCTTGAAACATTTTTTCACTAACAAAGCTGTCCCTGCATACTTTGAGTCTGCGAGAGACCACCAAACTCGATAATTTCCAAATGGCGGATTTGAGAGAGCCCGTGTCAAAATCTGCAGTTTGGACAAGAAGAACAGTTTCCCAGAACTATTATCAAGCTTGAACATTATCCAAACAACAAGAGAATTTGTTACTCCAAAAGTGGCTCTTGCATTCTTCTAAATCTTTCTATAACCATGTCACTGCCATGTTGATTCTAACTCATACACCAAACTCTCCTTGTAATTGCAAATGCATCTAAATACAGAGCTTTGAAAATTTTAGTTCCGCTTAAATTATGATACAAGTATTAAAAGATAAAAGAAACCATGGTACCTGTTTTTCCTCACGCAAAACTTTCGTGTCATCGCTCATCTCTTCAGGATTTTTAGGTTTTCCTTTTCCACCAGCAGCAGGCATTCTTACTTCCTAACATTAAGAACACAATCAACCGCTAAGCACACTATCTGGGCCCAGAAACACAAAGTAATTAAAGGAATTAAAATCCCCATCGTAGTCACAAATAAATTGAATTGAAGTCCTATCTTTTGCACCACTAACCATTTTCAGTGCCAAAAGTGAATGAACTTGCCTCAACAAGAGGGGTCACATTCAAGCAGAGGAACCCAATTTTAGAACTAGCCCAAGAAACAAAAGTTGACATACTGATAAGGCATGTCTAAAAGCAGCTAACTTGGGCAACACTAGAGAGCTAAACAGAAAACGAATATCATGAGCAACTATCAACTCATACAGAATTCATATATTTCCATAGCAATAACCATTGACTTGAAATGATCAACACTTTCAGCTAAATTTGAGCAAACTCATGAGAACCAAAACAAACAAAACAACAAGCAAAAATATCTATTTACATCATACACTAAATCAATAACCAGAAAATCTTTCCTTCAGCAAATGAGGTCAGCAAAATACATCAAGAAAACTCAAAACCACTTCTATAAAACCCTAGAGAATTTAGACGATTTAAAGTTCCACACACAAAAACGTCTAAGCACATTTGCTCACATTGCTCTAAATCAACCCAAGGAATTCAAAAAAGCAGAGGAAACTACCTGTACGGCGATGACATCGGGGTCGAAATCGGAGATGAACTTGGAGAACTCAGACCAGTCGGTTTTCACCCGAAGGAGGAAGCTATTAGCGTTCCATGTCAAAAACTTGGACGGCTCTTTCTGATTCTTCTCTTCTTCAACTCCATCTCCGTCTCCATCACGCTTTTCCGGCGAGAGGCAAGGTTTCTTAGCCGCCGTTGAGCCGTCCTTCTCTATGGGCTTGAAGAATCGCTTCATGTCTTACCAATTCAGTTCCCTTCCTTCGTCTTTTACTTCTTTTAAGGGCATAAAACTCAATTCATCAAAATTTAGATAACAAATTGAATAAAGTAACGAACTTTACGTCGTCTCCGTCAAAAAGACTCAAGCTTTGTTCTCGACGTTGTGTGTGTGCTCGAATTTACACAGTAAACCCAACAACACTCACAAGCCCAAAATATCAAAACGTGTCTTTTGTTTGTGATGTTAAAAAGTTATTTAACAACAAATATTATAACGTTGTTTTGCATAATGTATAGTTGAATAATATGTTTTTACATGAATGTTTCTCTATTCACTATACACACCAATGTTGAGATAGAGAATTTTCTCAATGTGGTTTTATATATTTAGCTAACGAACTGTTTCTGGAGAAGATTTCCACAGAATGCCAAATCAAATCTCTCCTCTGGAGGGTCTCCAATGCAATCAAAAACCGCATCTGCATTCACAAAATCTTCATCCGCAGTGTATCTGCAAATCCAAAGATGAATAATCATTTCATTTCTGATTGATAAGAGTAAGATTCAGATTTCAGAAGAGAAGCTCTCTACTACAACTCACCCACTCTTTGTAACTAAACAAGTCATTCCTGCAGCTTTTGCAGCTGCTAGCCCGATCGCGCTGTCTTCAACCACAACGCATCTGCACATTCACAAAGCCAAATCTTTAGAGAGTTTTCTAAAGCGTCTCTTTCGCCTGTAAAAGATCTTTAGTAACAACACTTACTTTGAGGGATCAACTCCAAGAGTTTCAGCTGCTAAGTTGTAAATGGCCTGTTGAAAACAAAAGTTCGATAACTCGATCTTTAACCAAGCAAACTTGTTGTGATAAAATTGGAGAGTGAGTAAATTACTGGGTCAGGTTTCTTTTTGGGGACTACATCTCCTGCGAATATCTTGATGTTCTCTGCTCGTTCTGGTCCAAGCAAGCATGAAACTATAGCAGAAACCTGAGAAGAACAGGCAAGAATGAGAATAACTAGATTCACATTTCCCATAAGATTGATTATACAACTCTTCAGAGAAGCTAGACGATTCTCGCATAAGCAAACTCATCAGGACATGAGAGACTGAGATATATATATGGTGAAGATTATTATGGCCACAGGAAACTGAAGTAGTAGAACCTGATTGATCATACCGCCTTCTCATTTGAAGTACTGCACACAGCGACTTTTACTCCATTCGTTAACGCTTGATCAACCAACCTGCAAAGTTTTAGCAACAAGACTCATTTAAATTGAACCCTACTAGATCAATAAAATTCTAAATTAAGCCATAACTAGCCATACAAACATTCATAGCTTAAGGAGAATCTATCATTCATAAGTTAGTTAAGCCTTGTTTCAGTTTAAAGTTTAAAACTTTTAACAAGATCAATCCCAAGAGGTGATAGCATAAAGAAGTGACACTAACTTGGCTACACCGGGTCGAAGTGGAAGCAACTTTTTCTCAATGAGAACCATGAAAAGCTCAGTCTTCTGCTTATGAAGCCCAGCTATGAACTCTTTCCTCTCTGCTTCATCCTTAGGAGCTTTCTCTGGCCAACCTACCTTGTTAAAATAAGCCGTCATCCTACAAAACATAGCCATCGAAAGTTTCACTCCAATTTCATTCAAACGAGACTACATTGATAACTTCATCAACTCAAATTTTGGTTGAGTAATTAGGCTCTTAATACCTTTCTTTGCCACCACCGATTTTAAGCAGCTCGCCGTATAAATCGACATCCCAAGTAACACCCAATTCTCTCTGCAAAAAGATTCCAAATCATCGCCGAAGCTAAGATACAAGTGAACATAAATCAATGGGAAAATACCTCTTTGAAAGTGTCGTTGAAGGAGATCCTGTGACCGTCCTTCTCGGTATCAACAAGGACGCCATCACAATCGAAGAGAAGAGCAGAGGGAAGAGTTTTCGGAGAAGATGAAACAGAGCAGATGATTCCACCGGATCGTAATGCTCTGTGTACCATTGGTTTTGCTCTCAGGCACTTACCATTGAATCGCAACTTCGCCGCCTTGGCCGGCAACGGCAACGCATTGAGGATCAAAGACGGAGATAACTTAGATTGAGTTGAGGAAGAAGAAGAAGAAGATGGTGATAGTGAAACTAAAGAAACAGAGATTTTCACTGTCGCCATTGTTTGATTTTTCTTTTTCTCTCGACTCTATCTCGGACTGATAAATAACGGTCGCGAATTTCTTCAACTTATCCGGTCTTGCGTTAACGACCACAAAATTAATAAAGAAGGAAAGAACCACCCGGACCGGGTCGGATTAGTAAGTCAAAGCCGGGTCGGATCGTTTTTGTGATGTGATCAAAACAAATTGAAATATTTTTGCCAAAATAAATTTGAAATATTTTTGCCAAAATCAATTTGTTTTGGTAACGTTAAACTTTAATATTTCAAATTTAACCAAATATTCTTTTAGTGTGACCAGAACCGTACCAAGAGTTTGAGAGACCTAAGGCGAAAAATCTCCATTATATAATATATATTTTTTTCCGGTAAAATATATATTATAACTAAACTTTAACATATTTTTTATAATAAAGTAGAGATAACAAACACTATTTTTTATGAACAATATAAGAAAGTAGAAATTTTGTACTATTTTCTTCGATTATAAAACATTTATTAAGCTATAGAATATAATTTATACTATTTTGTAATGTATTTGTAATTAACACTACTTTAATCTATAAAAATATCAAAATTTAAGATAAACTTTGTAAAATGTTAAAAATAATTAACACTATTTTCTAATATATGAAATAAAAATTTTAATTCAAGAAATTATACTATAATACCTATTATATATATATATATTAAAATATTTTTGAAAATTAGAGTCCCTAAAAATTTGTCTAATATTTGGGAGCTCTAGGTGAATGTCTTTTTCAAATAAACATAAGTTAACTTGCATTTACAAATAAACATAAGTTTAAAAATAGAAATTTTCACGCATATTACAGTATAGGTATGTAATTCAGTAATTGTATTTTCTATTAATATTAAATATGTTTTTAATAAAGTTATTATTGCTTATTTTTATTTTTTGGTCAAAAATATTATGGTTAAGAAAAAGCCAAAAAGGAAAAAAATTATAAACGAATTGCAGTCAAAATTATTTAAAGAGTTATTACAAGTGTACCATAATGTGGACCAAAAATCGGAGAATGAAGTTGATAAATTGACAACTTTTCAAATATCATTGTTTTTTTTTTGTGTTTACTCTTCTCGTCTTCCAAGTTCTTATCGCAATTACTAATTATCAAACTCGTCCTGGAAACTAACTAAAAAGTCACGTACCTTAATTTCTCTGCCTGCCACTGATAAATTAGAAACCAGTTTAATAATTAATTTCATTTATATATAAAGACAAAAAGCCATAAAGAGTCGTGCTCTCAAGCCTCACCGGACCATACAAAACTTTGCTACTACTGTGATTTGGTTTGGTTTTCTTACTCTCTTTCAGTATATTATTTTCGGGGGAAATTTTCCAAGAGAAATAGATAAACTATCTGGAGGAGGAACAAAGATGAAGAAGAAATCTGAAGCTTCTACAAGAGCTAACGCCAGAAACACTCAACAAAGATTTTCTTTTGGTAATTAAATCTGGATTTTGGATTTTTCATCTTTCTTATTTTCTTGCTCATGTTTATGGATCGGAAAGCTAGGTGCTGGTTCGGTTCAAACTTGATAATTTGAACCGAACCGAGGTACTTGCTGGTCAAAAAATTTCGTGTTTTGGGTCAAAAGTTATCAGCTTTTGTCCTTCAATCTCTCTACAGAGAAATAACAGTTTTAACGATTCTTTAAGTCACTTTTCACACTAAGCAGTCAAAAGTCTCGTAAAATTGAAAATGTTCTTAGAAGACTTACTTATTCGACAGTGCAGGTTTCCTGAATACGTTTCTCCTGGTATCGTTCATCGGAGCTTTGGCATGGTTTTATCAAGCAATCCAACCACCACCGGCTAAAATCGTCGGCTCTCCCGGCGGAGCCACCGTGACATCGCCGAGGATCAAACTGAGAGATGGAAGACATCTGGCTTACCAAGAATTCGGAATTCCTAAAGACGAAGCCAAGTTCAAGATCATATATATCCACGGCTTCGATTCTTGTATGCGCGACACGCCTTTCGCCAATTTCTTATCTCCGGTAAGATTTCCGATCAAATCCTTCATTACCCATTTGTCCAATCATCGATATAGCGTCAAATTTTGTGTCTTTGGTGAAGCTAATGAGTAAAAAAAATTGTCTTTGTTTATAACGTTAGGCTCTTGTGGAGAAATTGAGGATATACATTGTGTCTTTTGACCGTCCTGGTTATGGAGAGAGTGATCCTAACCCTAATGGATCACCGAGAAGCATAGCATTGGATATAGAAGAGCTTGCTGATGGGTTAGGACTAGGACCTAAGTTCTATGTCTTTGGTATCTCCATGGGTGGTGAAATCACATGGGCATGCCTTAACTACATTCCTAACAGGTACTACAGTTGAGTCTATCTTGATAGTTATCGAAATTAGGATAAAGATTTCAACTTTGATCTTGGAACAGTAGCTAAGATGCGATGTGAAGGAATGCTTATTAGGTTATGGACTTTGTTAACAGGTTAGCAGGAGCAGCGCTTGTAGTTCCGGCGATTAACTACTGGTGGAGAAACTTACCGGGAGATATAACAAGAGAAGCTTTCTCTCTTATGTATCCTGCAGATCAATGGGCACTCCGAGTAGCTCACTATGTTCCTTGGCTTACATATTGGTGGAACACTCAGAAATGGTTCCCAATCTCCAATGTGATTGCGCGTAATCCCATTATTTTCTCTCGTCAGGACATGGAGATCATGACTAAGTTCGGATTCGTGTATCCAAATCAGGTACAAGCACATTTATAGATGTTTGCTTTGGTTTGGTTTCCATTATCATAAGTTGTATACCTCTGCAATGAGAAGATAATTTGGTATCAAATGCTGTGTTTGTTCTTTGTTTTTTACAGGCATACACAAGACAGCAAGGTGAATACGTAAGCCTACACCGAGATTTGAATGTTGGATTTTCTAGTTGGGAATTCGATCCGTTAGATCTTCAAGATCCATTCCCGAATAACAATGGCTCGGTTCACATATGGCATGGCGAGGAGGATAAGTTTGTGCCAATGAAGCTTCAACGTTATATAGTGTCAAAGCTGCCATGGATTCGTTACCATGAAATCTCTGGATCAGGACATTTGGTAGCTCTTGTGGAAGGTATGACTGATAAGATCATCAAGTCACTTTTGGTTGGGGAAGAAGAGGTAAGTGACAGTAGAGAAACCTCTGTTTAAGTCAATGTTGGTTTAAGGATAAATAAGTGCTTGTGCTATTGAATTTCAGACTTATTATCTGCTTGCAATGGCTACAAACTAATTATGATCAAAGGTACAAAATTGAAACCATATTGAACTGTGTACGAGAGCAAGATATTAATTCATGAGTACTAACGTCTCAAATGAAAGGGCTGGCGACCTTTACGGGAGAAAATGTAGACTATCAATCAATGCATATATTACAATTATCAACATTGCAATTGTTCCAAGCCTTTAGAATGAGAGGTTCTTCGCATCGAGAATGGCATTGATCGCAGAACGGTCGAGTACTCTTCATACTCATATCCATCGACATTGATGTTGCGTCATGACATGAGATGTGAGAAGTCTCCAAGTACACACTTAACATGTACAGTTACTCCACATTCATAGCAAGGTGTAGAACCATTTTTTTGGATCTGTTTCTGTTTCACATATATCACACCAATATTTGTTATCTTGAATCGCATCAATCTCACCGTGGCATAAAGAAATAGGATGCTCGTCGCAGATATGTTTCACTGTTTTAGGTAAATTAGCACAGTAAAAATCCAAATCAAAGTCACAAGTATCACAACATAGCACTCTAGGTTTTACCACTGTGCTGTGACATGAACGACATGACTTGCCTTGCCTTTTGTAAGTAGTGCAAGGGATGGGAATGACCATCATGGAGCAATGGTTCTGATATCGAACTGCAACGCACATCTAGAATCCAATCACCAGAAACGTACCTAAAACCATTAGAGATTGTTCTACAAGCATCACACTCAAACCAATTCTTGGAAGAAGAACCCTTAACTCCTGCGTGTAGCGTAAATGGTTTGTTGTTGACCACATGTCTCTTATTTCTAGGGAGATTCGCACATATTTCCTCAAGAACATAGTCCCATTGCAAACAACTATAGCTCAGATCAGACAATAGAGGAAGGACACACACTTGACAACGCGTGATGATACCTCAAGCTTGTCATATTTTTAATTTCTTTAAAGACAAAAACAACTTCTATGATTCGCCATAGATTTGTGAACATTTGAAAGACAACCAAAAAACAAAAACAAAAACTCAGTAGAAGTACAAAACTTTTACCATTAAATCTGCAAACTCGCTGAATAGCTAACATAAAAACTCTATGATCCCCATATTTTTCCGATTAAGACAAAAAGTAATTGTTGGTATAAGAAAATGAAAATCAAACCATATTAGGACGTTGAGGAAGAAGAAGATTGTAAAACTTATTGTGCAAGAAAAAGCTCTTCCCTTTGCTATCAACAGCTTTTTTCCACCCACACCATCCACCATTGACAATCTTCTTGTGATCCTCGCTCCCTGTATAATGCGGATCCAGGATCAGGAACGCACAATCCCCGCTTCCTTCATCGTAATCCACTCCCAATAGCGTGTATGCAAGAACCCCACCTCCTGCATAAACCAATTCCCATTACACTACTAGACACAGTTTGTGATATCAGAGCCAAGGTTCTGAAAGAGTTATTATCAGATTCTTCTTAGAGGTTTTCAACTCACACTAAAGACTAGTCGTGTGATCTGTAAAATGATAGGGTTTATGCTTCAATTATGCTCTTTCCAGTATAGACTATCTAGGCTATTCACACCAGTGCTTTTGTTTTGATTCTATAGGATAAGCTTATGATTTTCTTGACTTACCGATCATTATTGGAGTTCCTTGGTTCTCAAAGTGTATAGCTAACTCACGGCATTTCTCTGGGAGCTCTGATCCGGATCTGAAGTTCATGATTTTGCAACTTACCTGTAAAAAAAACAAAAATTTTGTAACCTCAGGTTGATGGTGAAACTCTAATATCAGATTCTTGTCTTAAGATGATTCAGATGTCACAATATATTCAAATAAGGAAGTTTAGAGTAGAAAGCTTACACCCAGAAGCTTATCCAACACAAAACTCAGCTCTATGGCACCAATCCACTCGCGCGATCCTATAAATGAAGGATCCTTATCACCGATTTCCACGAGTGTCTGCTGTATTTCCCTGAGAATCCAAAAAGTAGTACTTAAAGATCAAGAGATGGAAGAGGAGCCATGAGTTTCACTGACAATAAACTGTTTCATACCTATGTGAAGGAACAGCAATGGATGTATAGTGCTGAAGTCTGAACCATGAGATAATAGTTTGCAGTGATCGGTAAGCACAGCCCCATCCCTGGCACAACAAGAGAACATTAGTATCAGAAATAGAGACACTATTCCCAAGTTTCTACAAAGAAATAGTGCAACAAGTAATTGTGCACAGAAGGATTATTCCCTCTGTTAAATAGCTTGTTAAAGATTCCAGTTAGATAGCACAGAAGGATTATTCCCTATATCAGATTTAGTTTTGTTTCATTTCCCACATCATCAGCTAGTAACAAGTTTTTTTGGATCGACACAGTATTTTGTAACCTTGGAAGAATATGAAATGATATACCGAGTCATCAAAGCCATCCTGAAGATAATGATAATACTCATAAGAACCTTGGATAAGAGATGTAACACCCTCCGAGACTGCATTAAACACTACAAATTTAACAGAGAGAATAGCTAGAACAAAGAAAAACAACGAAAAAAAGGCACACATAGTGCTAACCTCCGCTACTAGGGATTCCAATATGCACATCTTTGAGCAAGATTGAACCTGGTAGTGCCCACATAAATTAACAATTAGAATCATTGCAAATATTGAGACACGGGGAGAATTAAAAAACTACGCAAATCTATTTACCCCTTTTCTTTATGTTACTCCTTGAGTCATCATTCACAGACAAATCCAAGGCATTAGCAGTTCTTAGGAGTGGACGATCCAGTGGAAGACTAAGCCTCAAGTGTAGAGATTTTCTAACATCAACTGCAAAGAAAGTTAAGAGCAAGAACTATACATCAAATATCATCCACACACACACAAAAAGAGACAGCAATAGAAGTTTTTAGAGGATCAAAATTTGTGTGAAGATGCTACTTCAATAACATAGTAGAATGCTAAGTTATAGTTCTGAGGCTTTCCTATAGATACCTTCAACTCTACTCAAAAAAAGAATATCTATCATTTGAATCCTATCCAGCATAGCCCTCTTTTAAACGTAATTACATAAACTACCTTGCTTCATTTCAGTCTCCCCATAGTTAAGCTCGTATATCGTCGTTATTGGATGTAATACTCCAGGTGGATTGAAGTGATAAATACGCAACTGTAAGAGCAAAGCAATTCTTGAGATAGTCAGGGAAAATATTGATAGTTCAAAGAGGGAAAAAATTGCTTAGGATGACTAAACTATACTATGGGAAATATACCTTAGGAAAAATGTGTAAGATAACTAAAAAATAAGAAAACGTAGCCCTACCTGAGGATGTTCCATCAAAAGGTATGGTAAGATAATCTTCTTCAGGGAATATAGCTGATCAACCAAAGCAGGGATAACTAAATTCGAGACCGCGTGCATAAGTGGAAGATCCTTGGGTGCATAAGTAAGTACATCAAGATTCAAATCAATAACGATGAGTCTTGCATCTTCCATAGCTGTAAAAATAGTAAAAATTTAAGATATAAGAAGACAACAACAGCGTATTCTTAGTGCCTTGACCACATTCTTAATAATATAATCTACATTACCTGGAAAATATTCTGCAACAGGAGCACCAGAGGTTGGAGACTTTTCAGATCTATTAAGCAGAACAGATATGTGGATTTTATCTGCATTCTAAGAAGAAGAAATTTCAGGAGAGGAAAAACAACAATAAAGCCAGGTGGTAGCAACACGGAAAGTGAAATGAAGTTAAAAAATTCTCAGTTTACTTACCTCAGCTGAATTTACTGCTGCAGCAGTTTTGCTATTCATACAAAAATGTGAACATGACAACAACTTAATGTCAGATACTTGATCAGCAGCAGGAAGACGATTAATATTTGATGCATCAGGACCAAATCCCAAATCTTTACCACGTAGTACAACTGGCTTTGGAACATCTCCAGAAGCTTTCTTTAAGGTCTCAGCTATGTATACAACATATGGTTCTTTAAACTGAGTAATAACTGCATCAATTGCATCTGAAAACATCTCCTTTGAATCTGAAAAAAAGAATATCACTAAACTAAAGAAGCCAAAAACAAAAGACAAATAAATAACAGAAACGTAAGATCATACCAGAAGGCGAGCTTGCGGGAAAATAGAATGGCAACTTAATTGGAAGCTCACAGTGAAGCAAACAACCATTCTCCCATATATATTTTCCAGACTTATCCTCATACACAACCGAAGCAACAGGCTCTAGCTTTATCGCATTTTCGGATTTAGAGATGAAAAATTGAATGGTACCAGTTCCTACATCACAACTAGCCCCAACTACCTTTTCATCATCTAACTCTCCACCTTCAGATAAATGCTTTCGCAATCTACGAGCTGCTTTAACCGCTTCAAATGCGTTTTTCTCAGCATCAAAATCCCCAACTATTAAACCTCCAATAACTTCAAAACCTTTTGGTAACAACTTCCGTAGATCATCTGCTTGGTGTTATCACAAGAATGATTAATTTTTAACTTCAAGATATATACTAATAAGCCAGTGAATCAACTACATAAACAATGCACACAAAAACTAACAAATTTAAGTGAATAATCAAAAGCCTAAACAGAATCATTAAGGATAAGTATAAAGATGAATACTTGGTTTCTTAATTCATTACTCTAGGACAATAGTTATAAAACATTTGATCTATGATAATAAAAATTTCAACTTTCGTAATTGAAAACATGAATCATGCAATTGAACATTCTGATTTCAATCATCTTTACCAGATTCTTGGTGGAAATCAGAAGAGTGATGAATACATCTGAAGGTGGAGACGATGGTGAAAGGCGGGAAAAAGGGAGAACTAATGAGCCATTGGAGAGTTCCAGGTTGGTTCCCTGAGAGAAGTAGCTTTTGACAAAGGACTCGTACGGTCGCTGTCTCGCTCGAAGGAGCCATCGGGGATCCCGAAACAGGCAAGATCAGTTTTACTTCTGTTCGATGGCTTGTGTTCGTGAGACTGGTCTTTTGACAATGTGGTGACTATTTGTTATTTATATGGGCCTGGCCCAATACAAAGTCGCTTAAGCCCATTTAACGAAGAAAAGATTCAGATTGTTTAATAACCAACGGCATTGTCTCAACTTTTTCATAATAAAATTAATAGGCCTGGCCAAGAAACCCGAAACTAAAAAATCCGAAGCGAACTAAACCGAAAATATAGGTAGGAGTAGTATTTGGACAAGGCTAAATAACCAAATTAGTTTTCCATAAATTTTGTTTGGATATCGGGTAATAGCCGACCCAAACCGATATCTGAATTAGTACCCAATGAAACAAACACTTAGATGATTTACTACTCATATGTTGAATCTATTTCTTGTGTAATCGAATAAAAGTGTTAATCGGGTAATTTTGGGTAATAATTGGATAATTGTAGATAAATTTGGGTAATGTTTTTTTTGTAACTTTTGAGTGATTTCATCTAATTAGGAATAAATCTATATAATTTCGATTAATTTTGGGTTAAACAGATATAAAAAAATATAAAATACCCGATCCAAACCGGAACTGAAAATTCTCCGAATCAAAACCGGTTCCGACAATAAATACACATATCTGAACTGAATCGATCTACTTTTTTAATATATTTAAATGAGTCCTAAATGCAATACTCAAACTATCCGGTATCCGATTAGTAGTACTTAAAATCCGACCGGTTACCCGAACATCCAATCCTAATAAAATATTCGTAAAAATTGTTATACAAATGGAAACACCGCTCTTTATCTTTGGCTCATTTACGTTTCATATCTAAAATAAAGAAGGTTATCTCATGATTAGAAAATAATGTTATGTCATTAGCCAGAAAAATCTAGGGGGAAGAAGAAGACTGGTGTTAGAATTATATATTACGATCGGTGAATAAAGAAATGATTCAGATAATCGAAATAGCCAATGTCGTGTTAGCGTCACTTAATCCGAAGTCCCAGGGAGGAAAAGTCGACGGGCCAACCAGATAAGATTTGGTCAAAATTTTAGAGTGCAAGACTCAATTTCGAATTCTCATGCAACCTTGATTTGAATAGAATAATAAATACAGATCGACTAATACGTTTTTTAAGCCTAAGAATTTAGACATGTTGGACCAAAACTATATTCACAATCAACATAAAATTGTTCTTCTCCATCAAACTTTTTGAACCTCGGAAAATATGTTTAGAATGATTAAATTGGTAGAAAATATTGGTTTCATTCAGACTGTTACTATTGGATTAGAGAAATTGTTTGTAACAGGATTAGATCTGTCATTATTAGTGACAAAACTTCCGCAGAAATGTGCTGATATTGGCGATAAAATAGGTGATAGCTAGCAACTTCACATACCAAAATAGTACCAGACGTATTGTGATTAGAGATATTGCAAATTGATTAGACATTTTTTAACTTATAATTCTTTTACTTTCTTTTTGATCAACTTAAGATTCTTTTATAACATTAGAAATTAGAAGTTTATAGTAGCATACATCATACCGATGGAAGTTTTGTTATAAATAAATACATAGATAACCCAATACCCAACTTCAAAAACATAAATAATACATCACAAATCATCATTCATCAATAACCCAATTTTAGGCGAGAAATCTTATGTCCAACAAATAATTAACAACTAATATATGCTATCGTGTTACCTTCTATGGGTTTTGTATACGACTAAACCCTAAAGCAATCGATCTATTAATCTCCAAAAAGACGACTTTTTCTCATCTCCCAACTTGTGAATAATTTTATCAAGGTCGGATTCCAGGAAAATTAAATTTTGCATTAGAGGAGAAATCGAGTAAACAGCATATAGAAAGTATCAGCTAAAAAAACATGCCAACAATATACAATGAATTATTGGGGATAGATTTTTTCAATTAGGCAAACTTGAATTAATTAGCAGACGTGAGATCATAACGTTAACTCCGTGTTTACCAACCCTAAGTGAGGATAATCATTTCTCGGACCCAACAAAAATCGGACACGTGGCAACCTCATATATGCGGCGAGTTTCTTCCCAAATGAATCCAACGTAACATCTATCTATCTCTATATACAATCTCTGTACTTTTTATATTCCTAAATTCATAATTGCTTTTGTTTTTGTCGCCAATTTTATAATTTTTATGTTTCTTAAAGTACACAATTTTTATGTTTGGGTCCCTAATGTTTCATGCAAAGTATATCTAGAATTATTATTCGAAAACAATAGATTATTGGTTAACTACCTAAAAATATATATAGGTTTTCCATTGGAAAAATAGTAGGTTTCTTTATCAATATAAAATTAAAAACAAATTTATTTAATACTCTATAGTCTTATAATACTTAGTTTGATAGAGGAGTTTTATGAATTGCCATTTTTAAAGATGATTTTTTCAAAAATACCATATAACTACTTTTTTTTTGATAAAACCACATTTAAACAAAAATGCAACCTTCTTAATTGCTTAATAGATGATCATTCTTCTATTCTTATTAATCAAGAGGCTAGATCTGTAGATTTTTATATGCTAGAAACTAAACACATGTAATATGATGATCTCTTTCCAATCTAGGTTTAAAATTTTGATTTATGGGTTCAAAGATATTTTAGTTAACCAAGTTTATTGTTGTTGCTTGATATCATTCTTTCTTTGGTCAAAACCATATGTCAATTTTTTTATTGTGAATTTATTTTGTTTACTAGATGTATTAAATGATAAAATGATTTAAAATTTAACAGATCTTTTTGGATTATTCTAGACTTTGATCTAAAGATATATACGATTATAGAGATTTATGTGAGTCCAAAGAAAATGTTCGATAAGAAGATAGGAATTGAAAGCCTATCAGTAAGACAATTAAATATATAGGCAAAATGGATAAGAACGTTCGATTTAAAATCGTGTACTCTTTGTCATATGGAAAATATTTTAATCGATCATAAATTTGTAGACACAATCACACAAATTGTGTTACAAATGGATAATCAAAGGAACAGAAATGGCAATGCAAGAGGGCTTGGAAGTTATGGATGAGAACAAAATGCCACGTGGGATGAGGAGGGTAGCTCTTGGGAAGAGGCAAAGGTCGGTTTATTACAAGAACCGGCCTTTCTAAATTTCAATAAACATAGTCCTTTCACGACAAGGCAAATTTTGGTCCCGGTTATTTCACTTTCCACGTACGATTTATAAGAAAACATAAATCGGCCTACATGGAACAAAATCTACTATTGTTTCTTGGGATCACAGGCCAAAGCAACCTTATATAATATTAACTTTTTCTGAAAAATAATTATCTAATAGCGACAGTGGCTCGCACACAAAAATTAAATAGAACATTATCTATGTTATATTTTTGGGATATGTTACACGAAGTTGGGGATATTAAATGTAAAGCAAATATAAGCTAATTAGAAAACATTTGAATTTTGAAACATTCTTTAGTAAAGTTTTTAGTTTTGTTTAGCTCTGGTCGAAATTATATGTGTGTTTGTTGTAAATGTTGTAGTAAAGCTTTGATGGTGATAAATTTTTAATTAGTTTGGATTCCAGTCGAAAGGATTCAACGCATGTTAAGGAAAACAAATCCATTAGCTATGAAAATAGCATATAAGCATTTCTTTAATTGGTATTTCTTTCTTAAGAAACTAGAGGATTGTAAACCCTTTTTAAATATTTGTATAACAAATAAAGTAAGAAATAACTTATAATGATTTTTTAAAAAACTATCCAATCTTTTTTTTGTAATTTATGACTAAATTATTTACTTATTATCTATAAGTGTATATTCTATAGCATATAAAATAAATATATTAAGTGAAAAATCATGATAATAATTAATAAGTTAGATTTTTTGTCATCAATTAATAAAATTAATATTTATAGCATATATATTTTAATTGAATCTCTCTATCAAACAAAATTACGAATCCAATTAGTTATTTATTTTTGGGAAATTTGGCTAAAAATGTCATCTAGCTTTTACTTTGTCCATCTATATTTTATTTTGTAAAT
>CM051378.1:14632693-14657693 GCA_028015245.1 Cardamine occulta | reverse complement strand
TGTTATTTTTCCAAAACTGCTCATATCAATAGAAAAACACAAATTTTCAAAAAAAAACTGTCAAAACATGTTCATAAACAATATAAAGGAAGATTTAAAGAATACAGTTTTTAATTTTAGGCAGTTTTAAGTAGTTTTTTAGCTTGATGAAATATGTTCTAAAAAGTTTAGAATACGTATTCCGAGAGTTAGAATACGTATTCTAGCACTTGTACATCTTCTGAAAAAATTAGATTATGTATTCTACCATTTGTTCATGTTCTAAAAAATTTAGAATAGAGATTTCAGAACACATATTCTAAACATTTTAGAATTCACATTCTACAAAATTTAGAATCCACATTCTAGCACTTATACATGTTCTAAAATATTTAGAATGTGTATTCTAGAAATCTACAAAATTTAGAATACACATTCTAACAATTGTACATGTTCTAAGACATTTAGATTATGTATTCTAGTAAAATTAGAATACACATTCTGATTTTAAAATTTGTTTGTTAGATATCGAAACTGAATCTAAAATTAAGGAAACTTAATATTTTTTAAATATTTTTTTTAAAATACGGGTTTTTGTATATATTTCGAAAAAATGATATATATATTGAATAATCATTTATTTCCCAATAAATATTTTGTTTATTTTAAAAAATCTATTTTAAATATATATATTTTAATTATCAATAAAAATTATATATGTTTTATTTTAAATTTTAATTTTTTTTCTTTTATTGATTTATTTTGGGATATATAGTTGAAGTTTTAAATATATATTTATATGTATATATTATTTGTATTAAAAAAAGGTAAAACTCTATTTGAGATAGAGGTTTTGAAATTTGTTAATTTTAAAAATTAAGGATATAATGGAGTTTATATAATATAAAAAGTATATTTTACCAAAATTGGAAAAAAAAGTATAAATTGTCAAATTTGATAAAAAAATATCATATTTTAACAAATTCCCCTTTATTTTTTTTCCGTCCGTGTCAGTATTTCTCTTTTCATTTTATGTACACAAACTTAGTGTGTTCTCAAACATCATATTTAAATATGAAAAATTTACAAATGAAAAACGCAACGCAAAGGAAAATAAAAAGTTTGATTGTGGTTTCCCTCTTGCGTTACTATTTGAAGTGATTGGGTTATAAAAAAACAAAAACGTTGTACTGATCTTTTAAAGTATAAACAACAATATTGCGTTTGACCTTAATTAAATAGGCTAGTTGTCAGATTAAAACAAAAAAAACACTAGGCGAGTTTCTTCCCGTGACAGTATCATGAAATTATGGGATAAGTTGAACCTAGCTAATCATCTAAATCAGTACCTATCAGTTTTCTTAAAGTTCATGGTTACATAATAATTTTATCCCAAAATTTCATGATCTCCACGGACCAAACAGAAATAAAAAACCTGCGAAGAGTTTACCAAAACTCCAACTTCTTAAAAATCTAAAATTGTAGGTATTTTGACGACAAAAAAAAAATAAAAAAAAAATAAGATATTTGTCTCTAGTTAAAAACAACATTAGGAAGTTTCGTTCTACTATGATTTTATTTGATCGTTTAATACATAGGACAATAAATTTATATATGAATTCTCGGTTCGTTATACTGTATTGTTAACGAGTAAGTAAGTAATCCAGCTTCAAACCTTTATCCAAAAATGAAAAAAAAGAAGAAGAAGGTAATCTTAGATGAAACAAACAGATCGTCAGCTGAAGAAACACGTGTGAGATAAGAATAGAGAGACGCAAAATAAAAGATATTACTGAAATTCCACGTCAGCAATCAAAAGTTTTGGTTAGGGACCCACCTTGCAAAAATGTCTATATAACCAAAGCCTTCTTCTTCATAAGCCCAAACCCACACATATCTCTTCTTCTTCTTCTTCTCTCTGCAAACTAATGGAAGCTGTCTTCGTCGCCATGTCCGTTACCGCCACAACGGAAGATGACGGATTTTCGTTAATCTCCGATAAAGTTTCATATAATCTAACGTCGTCTTCCGACGTTGAGATCATTACCTCCGGCAACCGTCGGATTCCAGCTCATTCCGGCGTTCTGGTAAGAATATAATTTTATTATGGTTAAGTTGACTCGGTTTAAATTTATCCGGTTTGGTTTGGTTTAGCTGAGATTGTATTATGGTTAATGCAGGCTTCGGCTTCACCGGTACTGATGAACATTATTAAGAAGCCGATAAGACGTTACAGAAGCTGCTGTGGATCTAAGAGAGTCATTAAAATTCTCGGCGTCCCATGCGACGCCGTTTCAGTCTTTATCAAATTCCTCTACTCTTCTAGGTTTGTTGTTGTTGTTCTTCTTCTAGAATTTTCAAATGCAGAGTTTGATTTTTCAAACAGTTTGGAAATAATCAACGACTAATCAGTATCTTAAACCGTGTTTTGCTAATTTCTTGGGAAAAACAATAATTGTCAATAAAATTACTAAATTACCCTTTTGTATCTCTGTTTTTTTTTTTTTTTTGGGTTCACGCGCAGTTTGACGGAGGATGAGATGGAGAAATATGGAATCCATCTTTTAGCGTTGTCTCACGTCTACATGGTCACGCAGCTTAAGCAACGGTGCTCAAAAGGCGTCGTACAGTGTTTAACGGAGGAGAACGTCGTCGACGTTCTTCAGCTGGCTCGGCTCTGTGACGCACCTGATGTTTGTCTCCGATCTATGCGTCTGATTCATTCGCAGTTTAAGACCGTTGAGAAAACCGAAGGATGGAAGTTTCTTCAAGAACATGATCCTTTCCTCGAGCTCGACATTCTCCAATTCATCGACGACGCCGAATCGGTAATTTGAAATTTGAAACACAAGATCTCTGTTTTCTTACTACATTTGGTTCGGTTCAGCTCGGTTAATACTTGGTTTGGTGTTATATTGTTAAAAATTTTAAAATACAAAAAAAAAATAGGTTTATTGATTTGATTTGGTATTATATACCTAATTAAGCCCAAACGTTAGGTCGTTTTCTGATTGGACCGTTTATATATATGATAATTTAATGCAGAGGAAGAAAAGAAGAAGACGACATAGAAAGGAACAGAATCTATACATGCAACTAAGCGAGGCAATGGAGTGTATAGAACACATATGCACACAAGGTTGTACATTGGTCGGTCCAACAAGCGTAGTAGACAACAACATGTCAACGATTGCGGAAATTTCAAAGCCTTGTAAGGCGTTCTCAACGTGTTACGGTCTCCAGCTTTTGATACGTCATTTTGCTGTATGTAAGAAGAGGAGTAACGATAAAGGTTGTCTTCGTTGCAAGCGTATGCTTCAACTCTTTAGACTCCATTCTTCAACCTGTGACCAACCCGAGTCTTGTCGCGTTCCTCTTTGCAGGTATGCCCCCAGTGATCACTGTCGTGTAATTAGTTTTGAGTTTGAAGTTTAGATGATTTTAAAAGTAAAAAGTAAGATTTTGTTGGTAGTGAAAAAAAGTTTCACTTTTTGAAAGAGACAAGGTTGGTTTTATCTTTTGATGCTTTTGTGGTGCCCCACAAACGTTGCAAATTGCTATGAGAATTGATGATGGGTCGTTATAAGCCGGCTGCAAATCTTTGTCATTTTCTGAAATTTGTAGATATTTAGAGTCTCATGTGTCTTTTTCAACTTTTTTTTTTGGGATCAGGCAATTTAGGAAAAGGGGAGAACAAGACAAGAAGATGGGTGAAGACACCAAGTGGAAGCTTCTTGTGAGAAAAGTTGTGTCTGCAAAAGCTATGTCATCGTTGTGTCAGTCAAAGAAGAACAAATTTGAAGGAGAAGCTGAATGTTTTAATCAGAATCAGAAGGAGCTTAGTTGGGGTTTGTAGATGATTAAGAAGCTTTCTTAAAATCGTATTTGTTAGTTTGTTTATTTTTGTAATATGGTTGGAAGCATAAAGGGGTATATAATCATGTACCCTTTGCTCAGTTTTAGAGGGTTTAGTTTGTAGATGAGTAAACCCTTTTAGTAGGTCACATTTGTTTGTTCATTTTATCTCTAAATGCTAGCATGTAATATAAAAATTAATAAATGTTCTCGAATTAAAGGGACAATCATCATGATTTATAGGCTTATAGCGTTTTTTTTTTTGTCGTCATTATTTTTAAAAATTTTTTGTCGTCAGGCTTATAGCGTTTATGCGAGTTACAAAATGTGTTTTTAACGTAATGGTGGTCAACCTAATCTTGGCACGCAATTTCCCCGCAAAGTATATAGGTTGGGCAATATCAAAAGGACACAAAAACCGTCACAGCTGAAGATTAATACAAGATAAATATATGTAAAGCAAAAACCCATTAAAATATGATCTTAATCCATAAAACAATAAACTCAAAGTGATGGATCACCATATATAATATGGTTCACAACATAAGAATCCTTGAAATCCAATCTTCAATGACTCAAGAATCTCTAGAGTTCGTCTTTAACATCATCACGAGCTACTGACTCATGAGTAGAGGGAATCGAAGAGAGCTTGGTGGGATAAGAAGCCTCCATGGCTATACCGCAACGTCCTTCATTCTCAGATATTCCTCTTTCTATCCGAATATAGCCTCCTTCTCCCCATTCTGGTCCCCATGAGTTCCGCACTATCCAATATTTTGTTCCGTTTTCGGTCTCTCCATACCCAACAATCGCCACCCCATGGTTTAGTTGAGTTCCACATTCTCCGGTAAACACACCCTACGATAGAATGAATGCACATTTATAGTGAAATTTTTTTCGAAATATGTAGGAAAATGTTTTCATATGCTTTTTTATACAAAAATAAGGCAAAAGGGAATTTTTTTTTTTTTAAGTAACATTTGATTTATTTGCATAGAGATTTTTTTTTTAAAAGATAAATGATTATACATACTAAAAACATTCTAAGATTAGAGATGAATGTTCTCTCTATATACACAATACATCTTCATTAAGAGTGGCTGATTAACATTGTTATGTAATTTATTTTTCAAAACTTTGTTTTCTGGTACAAATTGAAACTAAAATTAGCGTTTAATAATATTTTTAACAAAGGTATTTTTACTTGATAAAGATTACCTCAGAGTAAAGTTGAAAATCGGAGCTCCCAGTATCAATGGCTACAGAGACAGGCTGATGAGCAACAGCTTTGAGAAGTGCTTCCTCGTCATTCTCAGGGACATGTTCATGTCCATCGATCGTTACAGTTTCTCCATCAACATATTTAGCTCTACAGAGTTGAACGTCATTGGAATCGTAAGGATAAGTCACTTCTGTTTTGATGCCACCATTGTTCTTGATGAATTCAAATGCAGGTTCCATGAGACCTCCTGAACAACCTTGATTCTCTTCATTGTCACAATCAATAAGCTCTTGTTCAGACAATGAAACCAGTTTGTTTGTTCTGATCTTGTTTATTCCTTCCACTGCTGCAACCGTCGAAAACGCCCAACAACTTCCTGTAGATTTTAGTTCATATTCTAAGTAGCTTAGATATCTTACCTTAAATGTTTAATTTACTTCATATGTTAAAAAACATATCATGTGACAAATCCAATATCAAAATTAAGACAGAAACAGAGCAAGAACAGAACAACAGAAACAGAGCCGTTCACTCGTTTATTTCAGATTTTCATAAAGTTGCAAGAAATCAAACACACACACAAAAAATCCACAAGTTCTTGATTCAGAGAACCAAAAAATCATTTAAGCTTAGGAAAATATCTTACCACAATCTTGTTGATTCTTGACTTCAGTGACAGCTCCTTTTTCTCTCCAATCAACATAACGCGGAACTCTAGTCACATTCCAATACATAAAACCACCAGATCCACGTTTAGGTCCACGGAGCATCCGGTGATGCTTAATATTAGAGCCAGCGTAGGAGTTTTTAAACTCGTGGTGAGTTATGTCGGCGAATCTATTGATCTTGAGTTTGTAAAGCTTGTTCTTCTTGTTTGTCTTATGTACATGAAGCACATTGTGTCTAAAAACGTTGAACCGCTTTAGTGCCTCGTGTGAGACTCTAGATACAGAGTGGTGGCTTCTCCACCTCTCATAGAGCTTTGATAAGCTCTCTTCGGTCTCTAATTCCTTTTCATGGAAATGGAATCCTAGGGATTCTTGGAGAAGGAAAATATAAGAAAGAATGATGAAGACAAGTTTCATCTTTTAGTTAGTTTCTTCTTTTGTATGTTTGTCTTTTGTGCCTTGTCGTATATATGCTTGTTGAAATGATTAGAGATGAGAATATTTAATCTATATAATGGTTGAGTTAACCGCGTGGCCGCATGTAATGATTTATTTGAAACAAAGATCATAATCAGTAACAAACTATTGCGTGGAGTATTCTTGTCCCCACAACGAGAACTAGTAAAGCTATTCTTTATGTCTTAATGAATATTAAATTATTGATACATGTTATTGTGTATGCGAGTTATGTACGTGGGATCGACTGATTGAGAAAGGAGGGTGGAAAAGATCGCAAGAACGGGTACGTTTCATAAACCCACGTGAAAAGCATCGAATTAGCTTTTTGATATAATCATTAAAGTCTAACCAATTTGAGAATGTGGATCTAGTTGAAACAGTTGACGAAAAGAAAAATTTATGTGGTTGAAACTGAACTAGAAAGAAACACAATAGACACGTCCGTACCCATTTTTTGCGGATTTTAATGGTAAAGATAAGAAGATGGGTTTGGGTCCTCCTCATTCAATTATAGTTCAATGGAAAATTTTCCAATCAAAGAAATACAAAAGTGATAAGCTCGAGTTGGCATTATGACTCTACGCTTTGGTAGAATAATTCATGTTAAAACTAAGCCGTATTAATTTTATGAAAATAAAGTTTTATAAAAATAAATAACTATTTATCTGTTTTTATAAAAATATAGGAACTTTTAAAGTATCCACAAAAATAATTTTTTTTTTCATTATAATACATAAACTCTTAAACTGTATCCATTAATCACGCATAAGTTCTTGAAAATAATATTTTTTCAAAATTTTAATTTAAAACATTTTTAAAAATTAGAAAATATATATCTTATTATATAAAGTTTGGTTGCTCTCACGAAAGCTGGAGACATGTCAAAAATATAATTAACTAGATAGTGACATATGTCGTTCGATCGATGAGATTTTGACACATGTAAAAAATATTATGTGATTTTTATTTTTCTTAATAAAAAGGAAAAACGAGCAAAAAATTAAATAAGAAAATAAATAAATTTTTACTTTCTATTTTTTTTAAAATATATGTTAAATTTTACCATCTCAATAAAAATTGAACTTTCCTTTTCAAATTTAGATTTTAGATTTATATCCCTATTATTTAAGCTCTAATAAAATTTTTAATCACATGTTTCTAATTATTTGAACTAAAAAATGTTTATCAGGATCACTTAATAAAATATATATTTAGATTTTAACCAACAGAAAAAATTAAATAATAAAATATATATTTAGACTTTAAATTTTAAAATTTAATAAAATTTAAATTTTCCTTCTCATATTTAGATTTTTAGTTTTTATATATTATTTAAGTTCCAGTAAAAAAATTTAACATGCTTCTAATTATTTGATCAAGATACATGTCGGTTGATCGATAAGATTCTAACACAGAAAAAAAAATTAAATAATAAAATGTATATAGTTTTTAATTTAATTTTTTTCTAAAACATGTTCAATCTTATTACTTCAATAAAATTTATAATTTTCTTTTAAAATTTAAAATTTTAGATTATTTAAACTCTAATAACATTTTTTTACATGCTTCTAATTATTTGAACGAACAAAATTAATTTTTTATATAATCCAACCTAATTTGCTATTCTAATTAGTTAGGTGTTAAATAATTTTTTTCTAATTTTTTAACAGAAGTTACATATAATTGGCACAAAGTAATAAAATGGTTAAAAAATTCATAATATTTTCGGTTTACGAAACGAATAAACAACATTTCTATTAAACATGAAAATTAAAGAAAATATTCTCCATAGAGAAAAAAAATATGTGTAAATGATCTCTCACAAAGAAAATAAGTCAGAATTGTTTTTTTAAATGGAATAAGTAAAAAAAAAAAAGACGTAAATCCACTGAGAGAGAGTTCTTTATGCGGAACTATTGACTGAAAAGAAAAGAAGCCGCAAAAACCAAAAATCTTCATATATAAAGTCCGAGATAAGAATAAAATCGAGAGATGGTGAGGGAAGAGTTGAGTGAGAGGATGCTGTTGAAAAACGTCAAGAGCTAAAGAATAGTGAAAGTTTTTGGCGAGAGTGAATGTGCAAAAAGAAAATGATATTCTTTTGGGAACCGAGATAATAAATGAACAAGAAGACATCAAAGAGACAACAAAGATCTTGCCAGAAGAACGAACATCTCACCTATATATGAACGCGAGCATTGCCGCCGGTCACTAGATCCATTCTTCCATATCTCATACCAGGACTAGAAGTTTGGATTTGGTTCAGGTATATCGGGTTTAGAAGCCTATGATCCATTTAGGTATTTATAATTTTTTGTTCGGTTCAGTTCCATCTGAGTTTGAGTCAGTTTCAGGTACATAAAATATTGGAAAAATGAATTAAAATTGATTAAATTTGAATAAAGTTTGATTGAATTTTCACAAAAAATTCAAGATATTTGATTACTTTGGGTATTTTGGTTATTTTGGTTATTTTGGTGTAAAAATAATTGATATTTATGGATTTATAATTATAGGGTAATTGAGTTATAATAAAAGGTTTAATCTAGTAGAAAATAAAATTCTAAAATACATATGTATGTAACTTTTATTGAATATTTATAAGTGGGAAATGTATATATAACGTGTGTATATGTAAATAATTAAAGACTCAAATAAAGGTTTTCACATGCATTAAAAAATGATTAACTGATTAATATTTTGATTCTAGCTATAGCATTATGTGCTGCCAGTGAATGAGGCGATCACCAAAAAGATTGAGAAAAACAAGATATTTTTATTCAACTTCAGAACCAACATCAAAATCAAATCATGAAGACAACGAAACTAACAACATGAACCGATAAGGAATTGGGATAACCATTGATATGGTTTTACACAATGTGTACAAACAAACATATCTAGAGCTCATCTTTGACGTCCTCGTCTTTCGGGGGAGGATTAGAAGATGATAGCTTGATGGGATATGATGCCTCCATCGCAATACCACAACGCCCTTCCGAATCATCAATCCCTCTCTCGATCTTTATATAGCCTCCCTCTCCCCATTCAGCTCCCCATGAGTTTCTTACTATCCAATACTTTTTCCCACTCGAGTGATCAGATCCGTACCCGACCGCTGCCACACCGTGGTTCAACTCTGTTCCACAAGAACCCGTAAACACTCCCTACAACATGTTACCAAAGATATGACCAAAACTTTATTTACATATGACATATGATGATAGATATGTTGGGCTTGATTAATCAAAGGCTCAAAGACCATTCTTATTATATGGCTTGGAGTTAGTTGGTTTATCCTTTTTATTCAAATCTAAAAGCATAGCACTAGCCATATTATGTTCAAGATATGAAATTTCTAGTATAAACACGATTTTATGGAATTTTTTTTTACCTCTGAATAAAACTGAAAATCTGAACTTCCAGCATCAATTGCAACCGATACAGGTTGGTGTGCAACAGCTTTAAGAAGAGCATTTTCGTCGTTTTCGGGTACATTTTCATGCCCATCTATCGTAACAAGTACACCATTGTCTTTTGAAGCCTCACATTTTCCAACAATACCTGTGTAGGAATAGCTATCTTCGGTGGTGATTCCACCGTTCCTCTTGATGAACTCTAATGCAATCTCCATAAGACCTCCGTTACAACCTTGATTCTGGTTGGTATCACAATCCACTAATTCTTGTTCAGACAATGAGACCAGCTTGTTCGTTTTGATCTTGTTGATTCCCTCGACGGCTGAAACCGTTGAGAATGCCCAACAACTTCCTGGTAAAATTTCAGCAATTTAAAATCATTAGATCAACAAATAGATAACATCAAAACTTAAACTAAAATATATTATGAATTCAAAGATTTATATATATTGTTAAAATGTATATTACCACATATTACTTGATAAGATTCAACTAATTGATATATTCATCAAGTTTCAACTATATTATATATCTACTATACATTTCTTAGGCATGCATGTGCATATGTGTAGATTTTCTGTATTTTTTTGTTTAGCAAGTATGATATTGTATATGTTCATCTCAAATACATTTTGAAACAAATTTATATATTAAACTTTAAATTTTAATCTCTTCTATATCTAAATTCATTTAAAGATGATAGCTTTTTTTTAGAAGATGAGGCCTTATAAGAATTGGATCATTGCAACATAACGTCTAGCATTTCTCAGTAATCGACCTTTCTTAATTTATACTTACCGCACTGTCCTTGATTCTTGATTTCAGTGACAGCACCTTTCTCTCTCCAATCAACTGATGATGGAACTCTGGTTGCATTCTCATGCATGAACTGTTTTGAACCGCGTTTTGGTCCTTGCAACATCCTGTGATGCTTGATGTTAGAACCGGTGTAGGCATTCATGAACTCATGAACCGTTAAATCTGCGAACTTATTGAGCTTAAGTTTGTAAGATTTGTTCTTCTTGTTGGTGTTATGAACATGCATCACGTTATATCTGAAAACGTTGAATCTCTTCTCCCTTTCATGGAGACTCCTAGGAACTGAGTGGTGGTTCCTCCATCTGTCGTATAGGTTTGATAAGCCCTCTTCGCTCTCTATTTCATTATCTTGGTAATCAAATCCACAAGCAGTTTGGAGAATGACAAGAGAAAAAAGAAATATCAAAAGAAGTTTCTTCATTGTTTTTTTTTTCTGTTAATTTGATAACTTGTTTGAGGTTGAAAGTTCAATGAAATGGTGTCGGGGATATATAGGCAAAGAGAAATATTGTTTTTGTTCTTTAGAGACTTGAAATGACTAGAATACCATCGACGTTTATGAATTATTTATTAGTGTATGTCTTGGTGAAACTTGTGGAACGCTTTTAAGAAACTTGTACACGCATCTTAGAGGATTAAGGAATTAGGAACCCATCATTGGTGTAATTTCTTTTTTAAATAGTTTAGATAATGAGATTGATAATTTCTAGTTTTATAAATTTCATATATATATATATGTGTGTATATATGATATGAATGTTTGATTTGACTAGTTTAGGAGACAGTGAAAAACAAAAAATGAATCCTTAAAAAAAAATCAACATGACTTACTTCAGACCTTTCATTATTTGATTGATAATTAATGATATTGATATTTGTCATGGTTGATGGATAGGAATAAGATTAAACAATAATAGAAAAACTAGAGTCGAATCCGCACCGGATGTCAATGTTTTCTTAATCATTGTAACAAATATTTATATTTGACTGTTTAATATTTTGTGTTCAGTTTTCCCGATAATTTATAGATTTTTAGATTTTGTTCGTTTAGTTTTTATAATTAATTTTCTTTTAATTAGATGTAATTTAACTTTAATAAATTATAAAGTATTAGGATTGTTGGTAAATTGACGTATATACCAATTTTTTGGTTGTTGTAAGTAGTTCTTATGTCCAAGCCTGCTCTGCTATATCCAACGGGTTATCGAGCTGCTCCGCAGATTTGATTCTTATAATTTAAATAAATAAAATATTTTTGAAAATTAAAATTAACAACTTTTTTAATAGAAATATTTTTAATATTCTCTTTTTCTAAATATTCTAATTTTATACATAAACTCTTTATATTTTAAAACATATCATAGATTATATTTCATCAACTATATATAATTATTTATTTATATATATATAATTTATTTATTTTTATTAAAAATTGATAGTCTGCGGGCCAACCCACTAATTTGCGGACAAATCTCACTAAATCTCTGATCCACTATGGGCTTATCCATGATGCCGACTTTTAATGGGTATAAAATTTTATGTTCATCGCCCTATGGTGGATTTACTTGTACTTATTCCGAAGGTCACTGATCCGATTGACACCTCTACCGATGTGGAACGTTGAACACACACTTGAGTAATATATGTCTGCTTATACAAATTTGAATCACAATATATGCAGAAAAAAATCTGAAATTTTATTAATTGTATGTATTATATAATAATTCAAAATAATTTGAAATAAGATCAAACAAAAATGATAGGAAAATCATAATTCATACGAACAATACTTGGGTTCATCCCTAGTGGTGAATCCCTTTGTTCACTTCCTATTTCTTTAACCAATCAAAATATGCCATGTAATATTATCATTAATTACTCTTTCAAAATATAATCAATTAATTACGAATCAATTTTTCTAAATATAATCAATAAATATATGTCAATTAAAATTATATTTAAACAAAATAATAAACTAAAATTATAATTAAACAAATGAAATAAATAAAATAAATTTCGAAATAAAATAAATTAAGAAAATCCATCCAATAAGATTATTCACGTAATATTATATTTAACAAAAATAATAAATTAAAACTAAATAAATAAAACATATAAAATTATACCCTAAAAGATAAAACTCAGTGAACCCAAGGGTTAATTTTTATAATTTTCTTTAATTTGTTTTATTTATTATTTAAATAAAAATAATAGATTAAATTAAATAAATAAAACATATAAAACTATACCCTAAAGGATACAACTCAGCGAACCCAATAGCTAAAAATTTTAAAATATTTAATTTGTTTTGTTGATTTAGTTTTAGTTTATTATTTAAATAAAAATAATAATTAAAACTAAATAAATAAAACATATAAAACTATATACCTTAAAGGATACATCTTAGCGAACCCAATGATTTAAAATTTTATTTTTTATTTTTTAATTTGTTTAGTTTTAATTTATTATTTTTGTTAAATATAATATTACGTGAATAATCTTATTGGGTGAATTTTTTAATTTATTTTATTTGTTTAATTGTAATTTAATTTATTTTTTTGTTTAAATATAATTTTAATTGACATATCTTTATTGATTTTATTTAAAAAGAGTGATTAATGATTAATTGATTAGATATAGAAAGAGTAATTAATGATAATATTACATGGCATAATTTGATTAGTTAGAGAAAGAGGAGGTGAACAAAGAGATTTACCACTAGGGGTGAACCCAAGTATTTTCCAATTCATACTATTAAAATCTCAATATTAGATAATGAAATGATTATAGAGAATTAATTTATTATTTCTTATTTATATAGAAATAAAAAAAATAAAAAAACTAGATATAAGAGTGATTGGACACATATATAACTACTTGTTGTTTGGATACATAGATAATTATTTGTATTTCAATTTAATAGTATAGAAATAATATTTGAAACTTCTTATAAATTTTTTAACTGAGGTGGTATATTGAACAAACACATTGTTTTCTTCATTGATTGAGTAATTTATGTCCGTTTTTAAAAATTTGAATCACAACATATGTAAAAAAAACTAAAATTTTATTAATTATATATATTATATAATAATTCAAAATAATTTAAAAATAAGATCAAATAAAGATGTAAGAAGATTCATATTTTTTCAAGTATATTGGTTTAAATTGGATAAAGGGATTTTAGAAAATTTGAAATTAATGTTAGTTTTCATATTATTAAAAAAATTTCATATTTTTTTTACTTTTTTTTATTAGATATAAAGATTATTTGGATGTAAGAATAAATAAAAAATGTTTAGAAACAATGATAACTCAAATATAATTCACTTTTAATAGTATGTATAATAAAGACTAAGATGACGGAACAAGTTGCTTAGGTTAATGAAAGCAATAGTTACATTAAGATATGGCTATTGAGATTTGGAAAAAATGTGGTGACAAAAGCTGTTCACACCATGGCATTATTGACTTGTACAATCAAAGTTCTCCTTTTGTGAAAAGATTTAAAAAGGGAAAATAAATATTTCGATCATGTTTATTTGAGAACAAAACTATTTATATGAACTCATTTTTAGTTTTATAAATGTTTTGATCATGTGTAGACTAAAAAAAAAAGGGTGATGAGTAAATTAAATGAGAAATACCAAAAAAAGTTTTATCTAATAGGAAATTCTAACATCAATCTGATTACAATTTACAAACAACACATTTAGCAACATGTTTAGCTTTTAACTAGACGTCTTAAACCACCGAGCAATTACATACCAACATAATTTTCTAACATCGACCATTTAATGATTAATATTTACTAACTGGTCTTATAGAAAAACATTTTCTCCATGGATCCCGGGAATGCCATGTGTTCTTCGAGAGCTTATCTAAAGGCAAGATGAGTGAACACTTTTGACGGAGCCCATTTGTAAACTTAGTTTTATTACACGTCACAAGATAACAACGTTCAAAAGAGTTTATTTAGAATCTACTATACTATTAAAAATTTTTTTTTTTTAAAGTATTGCGATACACTCTAAATAAATAAAATTTTTTAAAATTAATACTAAACATTTTTCCAAACATTTAGTATTTTCATCTATGCATTCAAACACTATTAAATAATAAATAACTTTCTAGAATCCTTACAAGCAAACATAATCATTTTCTTATCTAATATAACAATTTTAATAGAATGAATTATGATTCTCTTATCATCTTTGTTTGATCTTATTTTTAAATTATTTTGAATTATTATATAATACATACAATTAATAAAAGTTTAGATTTTTTTGCATGTGTTGTGATTCGAATTTTTATAAACGGACATATACTAAGAAAAAGTATGGTAGAGGTGTCCAATTGTTCAATATCCCACATCGGTAGAGGTGTCAATCAGATCGGTGACATGCGGGTTAGGAACAAGTAAATCCGCCATGAATATGTATGAACATAAAATTTTATGCCCATTAAAAAGCGGATATCATGAACAAATCCCATAGTGGACCGCAGTTTCAGGAGAGTTTGTCCGCGGATTGGTGGGTCGACTGACAGACTACCAATTTTTAAAAATATTTTAATTATTTAAAACTATAAAAATCAATTATGCGAGCCGGCTCGCTAATCCGTTGGACATAAGAACTACTACAAAAAAAATTAAAATAGATATATACGTCAACTAATCAATAACACTAATACTTTGTAATTTAATGAAATAAAAATTACATATATTATATATACATATATAACTAAAGAAAAATAAATATAAAATATAAACGAACAAAATATAAAATTTTATAAATTATCTAGAAAACTGAACACAATATAACAAACTTTAAAGATTTGTTACAATGATTAAAAAAATGGATATATATACCTCAACTAACCAATAACACTAATACTTTATAATTTAGTGAAGTAAAAATGACATGTATATAAATATATATATAAATAAATAAATAAAAGAAAATAATTATAAAATCTAAACGAATAAAATATATAAAAATTAAATTATCTGGAAAACCGAACATAAAATAACAAAATATAAAATATAAAGATTTCTTACAATGATAAACAACCTATTGATCCGTGATATACCGTAAATTTTACTCTAGTAAAAATAGTTATTATGGCGGTCTTATTTAGGTTAGCCAAAATATTGGTGTTCATCAAGTTTGATATTTCAAATCGGAAAATAAATAATTTTAAACCGATCATGGGTTAAGAATTTTGTTTAAGTAAAAGCTAATATCGTTTTAGGTTAGTGGATATAAATAAATAATTCGAATGGATATATTGGCTTAATAATATATGTACCCGCACCCCATCGTGGTTGGATCATAGATGCTTCCTAATGTAAGGAAACATACATACTTAATTACAGTTAATCCTCTATAAATTAATATTCGATTTATTAATACTTTGTTAAATTAATATTTTTTTCCAGCTCCAAATTGTTATTTTGATTCATATATCACTTTTATAAATTAATAACCTCGATAAATTAATAAAATATTATAAAAATACATTGGTTATAATATTATTAATTTATAGAGATTTTACTGTATTTGTTGTTATTAAATAATTTACTTTGATCTCGTGATCCTTAGCCAATTGATGAATATTCATATGTACGAAAAAAATTCCACTTTTCTTAAAATATGTAATAGGAGTTTCTAATACTGTAATTTGGATAGATGTCTCACAGCTAAACTAATAAAACTAATTATATTTGAATTGATCAGTGCAATTTGTTAAGGCTTAATTTTACACTAATGCTTTAATGGTTGGACAATGGACATAGTCCATTAAACCACCAAAAACTGGTTTATGACCATCATTTTAATTTCACTACAACTATAGTAGTTATGTGGATCCATTGTGAAACAATTGTTGTCCATCAAAACAAATACTCCTATTTGAAGATCTAATATACGTAAAACTAATAATATATGGCAGTTGTATAATTTTCATTTTCAACGTACTGTATACCGATCTTATCTTGCTTTTACGCCAATGTAATTAATATACTTTAATTTTCTTTTTTTTTTCTTCTTTTTAGTTTGTGTAAATCACAAGATCCCCAAAAATGCAACGACGTAGTTAGATGTTTCCTAGTTTATTGCAAGTGACTTTATTATTTTATTTTGTTATAAGTAACATAATACGATCGAAACACAATAATTTAAATTTACAATAACGTGTTCTTTGTCTAGGGATCGTTGACCGATCTAGACAGCTAGCGTGCCTTAAGTGTCCTTAAACCTTATTCCAATTTAATATCCAAAATGTTAAAGATTCCCAAATCTCTTAAAAGCTTCAAATAATTGAAGAGGAATCCGTAAAAAAAAAGTCCAATATAAACGTTTATGTTGTTCAAAGAGGATTCAGCCCCTAATTTCAGGCTAACAATAATCTTATTGATCCTATATTAATTTGTTGTTGATGGGTTTAGCAAAATCTGCTAAATTTCAAATGATGTTGGACGCTAAATTTGAAATGATGGTTGATCTGGTTTTATTGGCGTAGTAAACATAAGGGTGCACATGTTAAACCAAATTTTCTAATTTAACTTTGGTCTGATTCAATCTTTTTGCTTGCCAAGTTTTTTTTTTCTGGCAACTTAATATTTAAGGATTTTTTGCAAACTATCCTATTTATGTTTTTTATTTGAAAAATATCTTCTTTATTTATTTATTTTAAATCAATATATATATATATATATATATATATATGATATGATAATTTTACGCTTATTTATTTTACAAGTTATTTATTTTTAATAAATAAAAACGAATTTTCTAAATAATAACAATTTTTTTTTTTGAGATAAAGGCATTTTATTAATTTTTTATAATAAAATCTACTTACATACCCATTTGAAGCATAAAAAATTAAAACATAAAAATTTTCATGATTACTCTAACTTAGGCTTTATCTTCAACATTCATGTACAACAAAATATAAAGCAAAAACAAAGCATTAGCTCCCATAAGCAGCGTGAATCAAATACGGATTCTTCAACAACTGAGAATAAAACTTTCGTTTGAATTTTATTTGATAAAAAAGAAACATTATTTCTCATGTGAAAAGAAAATTGTTTAGAAACTTATTGAGTTTAGAAAAAATTGGTCCAGAAATTCAAACGAAGGCTTTAGAAGATGTTGTGATTTTTTCATGAATTTTTTATTTTGCCATATTAATAAGAGATATTTAAGAGATTTTAGAGAGATTTTTTTTATGTTTTTCTCAAATAAAATATTTATTTTTTTGTAAAATAAAAGATATACTCGATTTTTTTTTTAAATTGAATTTTCCTAGAAATTATATTCATTTTTAAAAGGGTATTTTAGTAAAACAATAACAATATTTTCTTTTAAAAATAGACTAAACAAAGAGAAAATATTTTTCAAATAAAAAAACTGAAACAAAGTATTTTTCCAAATTTTCTCTAATATTTTTAATATTTCCTAAACTATTTTTTATATATTAGAGATTATTGCAAAATAATGGATACAGCAAATTTTTTTATTAAAATATTTCAAAATTAAGCATGTGCCACACATCTTGTGGGTAACCAAATGGAAACAAAACAAACTAATTAACAAAAGCAAAATTTGAAAAAGAAGAAACAAGAAACAATGTCTAAGGATGATTGTTGGAAATTAGGTCGACCAAACCCTGCAATTAGTAATCACTCAATAGATTTAGAACAAGTAATCTCAGTAGTAGAAGCAATCAACTCTATATGCCACTTAAATCTAGCCGGCCAATTTCTTATATTGCGGGTTCAGTGAGCTATTATCCGTTTCAAATAGATGGGAGGATAGGATGGGCTTAGTTTTCCCCTTAAGCATCATTACAAAAATAAAAATAATGAAAAAGGAAAAGAGAGAAGAAGACGTCTCTAAGATGAGTCTTTCAAATGAGAGCTTTTATGAGAAGAAGAGACTCATGAGAATTCCATTCAACACTTATCAATCATTCGTTGTTTTAATTTTGTTAAAAATTTAATTATATTAAAATTGCTGGAACTCAACTTTAACAAAGATGTTTTAACCTAAATTTTCGGCGATTTTTCCGGTGAACTTAACACCGGAGTGACCCGATCTTGGGGTTTTGGAATCTCTGTAATGCGCACTATAACATAGTGTATTTATATGTCAAAATCGAAGTTAATTTGAATGAGAAATGAATATCCAAAGTGGATACCTTGAAAAACTTATAAAACTTGTAATTTTGACTAAGTATCAAAATGAACAAGTATCTCACATTGAATAAAGAGTGAGACATGGATGACCATTATGCAAAACCATACACATCCGCCGCCGGTCTGCTGGGCTTGAGTTTTGGTATTGGTGAATGTGGGCATTTCGGCCACAAAAGATTATTTTTTTTGGGATAAATTTCTATTAATAATTTAGTTAATTTTCCATAAATTTTTTTTTGTATAATTCCGGATAAATCTATAAGATTCTAGATTGAGTCAAAAATATTTTCGTAATATTTCCGAATCTTTATCTTTGAAGAACAAGGCGAAATATTCTTGGAATATTCAAAGAATATTTTATTTTTGCGGATCAAGACGAATCTCGCATAGCTTATCTCTTCCTTGGAGATCAAACTACTCCTCCATATAAATAAAGTCTCACCTCATTCTCTCAGATAATCATATCGAATAAGAAAAACAAAAGCTTTCAGCAATCTCCTTCATCTTTTTTCTTTAAAGTAAGTATCAAAAGTATATCGTAGATCTAGTTCGCAGATTCTATAATCAAGTGTCGCGATTATAGTCTCAATATGGTTGTATCCTGGGATTTAGAATCTCATCAAACCGTCACACTGCGGAATATTTATTGAATTAAGGAAATATATCATATCTCGTCTCTGCGTATTTTTCTTTCTTTAATCGGACTTTGTTCATAATTTTCAAGCTTAGATTTCGCAGAGTTGCAAAACAGTGAGTTATCTCATGAAATTGTAGGACTTCGAAATCTAAGATTGAAGATTACAAAAAAAATTTGATTAAAGAAAGACGAATACGCAGAGGTGAGATATGATCTCTTTCATTAATTCAATAAATCTCCCGCAGTGTGGCGGTTTGATGAGATTCTAATTCCCAGGATACAATCGTGTTGAGACCTAGATTTACGATATACTCTCAGGACTTACTTTATAGAAAAGAGAAGAAGGAGATTGCTGGAAACTTTTGTTTTTCTTATTCGATCTGATTATTAGAGAGAATGATGTGATATTTTATTTATAGGGATGATTAGCTTATCCCCAAAAATGAGATAAGATTTGTGAGATTCGCCTTGATCTGTAAGAATAAATTATTATGTGAATATTACAAAAATATTTTTGATTCAATCTAGAATCATCTAGATTTATCCGGGATTATGCAAAAAAATCTTAAAAAAAAATTAACTAAATTGTGAATAGAAATTTATCCCAAAAAGAATAATCTTTTGTAGTCCAAAAGCCCACATTCACTAAGACCCAAACTTGACATAGCATAGTACAGCACGTCGGTGGCGGCGTGCATGTGTATGGTTTTGCACAATAATCATCCATCTCTTAGTCCCTATCCAATGTGAAACATTTGTTCATCATGATATTTAGTCAAAATTACATGTTTTACAAAAATATCAATTTTTGTTGTTGTTTGAGAGACTCTTACCAATGCTGATGCTCTTATGAAGCTATACATGTCGGAGTTGCAGCACCAGATATCCAAGAGCCATTGATTGATCAAATGAAACCCGGTGGTAGACTGAGTGTCTCTTTGATCACAGCTTTTAAGTATTTCATGTCTTGAAGGTCTTCTTCTGACACACTAGATTTGTCCTTACAAATCGTACTGATTTCTTCTTGAAATCTGTTCATACACTCTGCGTGACAAAGAAGCTCTCTGTCATTGTCCATTCCATAAGTGTATGAAGTATCCGTACCACCAACAAAATCGAATTAAATTAACAAAAAAAAAAACTAGTAATCATTTACCATTACTAGTTTTCAAACTACAAATGAAAAGTATTATGCACATTTTCATGAATCACTATTATGATTTATTTCAACTAATTCGTTAATGAATATTCATCTGTTTGTTATTTTTATTTATAATTTTCTTATGTATTGCTTTTATATTGCTTATGTTTTACTTATAACTCTATAGCTGTTTTTGATTTTATTTCCATTGCTTTTGTATATACATTTTAATCAATATTATGTTTTACTTTGATTATTTGTATCAAATACGTAAATGGAGTATGCTCGCTCAAATCCTGAAATGCATTGGTTCTCTATTCAAAAAAAAAAAAATGCATCGGTTCCGTTTGGGATTAAAATACTTCATAAGAACGTTTCATTTTAGTGAAGAACTTTAACAAAAAAATAAAATTAGTAAAGACATTATTTTGCGAATGAAAAAAATTATGTGATTGGCTGTGGTGTTACTAACTACTCCTTCCGTTTCATAATAGATGATGTTTTATCTACTTTATCTTGTTTCAGAAAGTTTGATGTTTTAATCTTTTTACTTTATTTTTATTGATAAATTGTAAATATCAAGATGTAATGATTGAAAAGAACTATGTTACTATTGGTTTATAATTATTAAAATAATTCTTGGTAAGAGAAAATAATATATATTAAAAAGTAATGATTATTTTCTTAATTTGTGTAAAATATCCTTAAGATCATGTATTGTGAAACAGAGGGAGTAGTAACTAGCTGCTACATCTCTATAGTAATATATTTATTGCATATCACTATATATTTTTGAAATCACTTATCCCTAGTTAATATATAGGCTTTGAGAATTGGATAGTTTTTAATTTTTTATAAGCCAAGTTTCTTCTAGGCGTTAAGTTACTAGTTTCGTACATATCTAGAGAGATTTTTACGGATTTCCGATAAAAATTTTACGGTTTTATCATCCAAACGGAGAGATAATAAAAATATTGAACTTTTTTTTAAATAATTTTTGACATTTTAATTCAAACGGAAAAGAAAAAAATGTTTGTTCTTACATAAGCTCATCACTTATATTAGTTTAGGAACTCGAGACTTTAAATCTCAAACATCTCTTTCCTAGCAAAACACTTTCAAATGAGTAAACATTTTTATTGTAGATATAACATAATACTAAGCATTTCTATGTACTGCCTTAGTCAAGCAGCAGGTGTTGCAATGACATGAAGAGGGAACTTGCGGCGAATCACACTACCAACAGATTCATCAATGTGCCCTGTCAGATCTTCTGTAGATTGCCAATCAAACTGATGCATTAAGTTAGCCAAAGCCAACTCATTCAACGCAACAGCAAATGATGTTCCAGGGCACATCCTTCTCCCAGCTCCAAACGGAATCAGCTCAAAATCCTGACCCCGGTAATCAGCACCCGACTCTAAATGCCTCTCCGGTTTATACTCCTCCGCGTCAGGTTCCCAGGTTGCTTTCTCTCTCCCGATCGCCCAAAGATTGACCATAACCTGCCTATTTGGGGGTATGTGGTGACTTCTTAACATGATATCTTCTGTTGATAGGTGAGGAACCATCAATGGAACTGGAGGGTGTAGCCTAAGTGTCTCTTTGAGCACAGCTTTCAAGTAAGGCATGTCAATAACGTCGTCTTCTGATACACTTGATTTACCCTTACAAACTGTACGGACTTCTTCTTGAAGTCTTTTAAGACACTTGGGGTTACGTAGAAGCTCTGTCATTTCCCATTCTATAAGCATTGAGGATGTATCTGTACCACCCACAAAAACATCCTGAAAAGTGAAATCCAAAACAAACAATTAATGGTTATATAAACATTAAAACATTAGATTTGAGAGACATTCATTAAATCAGAATGGATTAAAGATTGACTCTGGGTATCGAGCGAGATTATGGGCCAAGCCAAAGGTCCATAACTCCCACGGTTTATAAAAAAAAAAAGCATTGGATGTGAGTTTGATTTATCTTCTTTTTTTCCGTTACCAAGATCAATGCCTTTACGCCTAACCGATCGAGCTTAAACCCATCGCCTTTCTCTTTCTGAAGTGCAAGCAATACATCAACGAAATTAGCCTTATCGCCGTGTCCATCTTCATGATCCTGCACAATCCTCTCCAAAAGGTTATCAAAATCCGTTGCCGTCTTTTCCACTCGACCCATCAAACCAGAGATCCTATCAATCCACCCAAGCCACGGTACAAAAGTCCCGACACCAAACGTACCTAATTGAAACATGAGCGTGTCTATTAACTTCTTAAACTCTGTTCCAGCACCGTACTTCTGTCCAAAAGCAGCTCTACATACAACATCGTTAGTCAAACACGCCGTGATCTTGGTTAGATCCACCAGTTTAGAACTCGATTCTCGGAATTTTTCCATCATCAAACCAACCTCTTCTTCTCTTATGTCTCGAAAGGAACGTACCATTTTGTTGCTGAAGATATGAAGGACACTAACACTCTGATGTGTCGAGTTTTAACCCAAAATATTTTCTGCAAGTGCACAGACACACGTAGTAGTATATGGGGTATCGAATCCACATAGACCAAGGTTACACTATGAAATTATAGATTTTAATCTAAAGCTAAGACAAAATATTGGTTGGTGTAATTTTCGGAACAGCAACAAATAAAATAAATCGATGTAAAACAATTAATAAAAAGCACTAGGTTAAGGCGTTTCGCCGGTGATTCGGAGACAAGGCTGAGCAACTATTCAGGGCTAACTAATTACCGGTCTAGAACTCAAACATAAATAAATGCCGCCCCACTCTCGTGATATATCGACACCTTTATCTAACAACCTAGATACCGAAACTCTCGTCTGGACCTAGCGAAGACGATAAGCATTAACAAGCGGGTTCAATATGTTCACAATCAATCGCAGCAATCAACTCTCGTTGGCTACGCACCAATTGCTCACCAATGATTTATCTAGCAATCCTAGAGCACTCTCGTGAATAAGTTTAACCTAAAATCATAGACTAGGTTGTCAAGCTAATCTAAGCACTACGAACCCCTATTGGCGAAGACATATAAATTCCATTCCTATTTGTGCTCAGCCATTAACATCCTAAATCACCATTGAAAACCTTAACCTAGCTAAGGATCTACTCACACATAGCAAAATCAAACACAATAAAGCAATAAGATGAATTCATGATTTATTAAAAAGAATAAGGTTCAGGAAAACTTCTCAAACAGATTTGTGGAATGATCGATGATAGGAGAATAGAGATCCAAAGCTGAGTAATACAAATCCAAATCCCAAAAGGGAGAAGAACAAAGTGGTGGTGTCTTAGAACCAAAAATAACCTAGAACGAAAAACTGAGGTCTGAGAAAAAACGTGATACAAGTCTGAGGCGGCTGGCCTCTATTTATTCTAAAAATAAAATAAAAAACTTGTGTAGGTAAAATAGGTCGAGCAGGTGCTCGCCAGGCCCGAGCAGGTGCTCCATCGGCGAAAAATCGACTTTTGGCTCGAAATTACTTCTTTTGCTCCAATGTCTTCCAATATCTTCAATTCATGCTCCAGAGCCTCAAAATACCTGAAAAGACACAAAAAAAAACTAGAAAAGACTCAAAACCAATATGAAAAGACTAGTTAATATGGGACAAATTCCTAACATATCACACTCTTCAATTGTCTCCAATATTCTCCATAAGTTGCTGACGCCATATTACGGCCATTGTAAAGAAGCTTCTCGTAGATTTTCGACCTTGGACGGCTTGCTAATTCGCGATCATGCGTCTTCAAAACGTCTCGTGCAGCACCCGCGGTAGAGACTACAATAATGGGGATACTTCCGAAGTGGAGGAGCATGAGAGGACCGTAACGGTAGCTGAGATAGCATAGTCTTCGGTGAGGATGTTGGCCGAGTTGGTGAAGGTTTCCGATCAACGGAAATTTCGGTGGTGATGGCAATGGCTTGCCTTTTTTCACTGTCGACTGTTTTTTGAAGAAGAGAATGGTAATGAACAATACTAAGCATAAGAAAAGTATCATCATCATCATGTTTTGTAAATTTGGATTCTTCAAGTTTTTCTATTGAAGAGTTTGTGTTCTTCTTGTGGGCTTGGGTAATTAATATATAAGCCAAGTTTTTTTTAGCCGTTACGTTACTAGTGTCTACTGTCCACTCAAATTTTCTTCTTTTTTGCCTAAAATTGGGAAATAAATTTTATTATATATTATCCTCACAAATCCTATATATGAAAGGTAAAAAATCTCTCCACACCTAAGCACATTACAATTATATTGACACGTAATTTTTTTTTTTTTTGCTATTTCAAATCTTTTGTATATAAAAGAGGTAAAGAATCCTATATATACAAGGTATAAATTACATGTCAAAAATTATCTTTGACCAAACAATTTCTTTTTATCTTTTACAAATATAACGTTTCAAATACATTATTTGTTATCACAATAGCTACAAGGTCCACAAAAATTATTTTAACTCCTAAAATATGTATTCCTTATTTGTATATTTCAAATAACTTTTCAAAGTTTTCGTTGTGATTACCTATTTATAAAAGTTGACTAGAATATTTGAATCTCAATGCTAATAACTTTTAAGAAA
>CM051378.1:14532593-14632593 GCA_028015245.1 Cardamine occulta | reverse complement strand
TTTGTAAAAATTAATACACCAAAAACACTTTAGTTTTTTTTTTTAATTATAAAAAAAAAAATTTAGATTCTGAAAACTAACCTGAGTTTAGATATTTTTGAAAACTTTCATTGTCCAAATGCAAATTTACTGCGGACCTTCAGTTTATGATGAAAGTTGATAACCTTAGGGCATATATTGATGAAAATTAAAAAACAGAAAAGGGGCATATATTGATGAAAATTAAAAAACAGAAAAGGTGCCCTCACGCAGGATCGAACTACGGACCTTCAGTTTACAAGACTGACGCTCTACCACTGAGCTATAAGGGCAACCTTACTTTGTTAATTGTTACGTATTCAAAATTCCAAACTGAAGAATATACAGTTTGGGCCAAACTGATCAAAACCAAAATCTATGGGATAAATACTGAAACGTTATAGAAATTTGTGGGAAACGTTGCAAAACAAGTCCCCAAAAATACGCACATGATAATTATTTCCTTTTATTCTAGTTGCGTGAAGTTTCCGCTATTATGCGCATTCGCCATCACTTTCCTCCGAAGCTTGAATTCTCCCGATCACAGGTCTCTCTTCTCACCGGAAGCTTTCTCTCACGGAAGATGAAGGTGCTCTTTCTCTATCTACTGAATAATCGTTTTTGATTCAAATCAAGAGATGTTAATTTTGATTTTCATTGCCCAAATCGATTCAATACTTTGATTATCTTCTCCTTCTATTAGATTTTTCGATTGATATCACTAAGATTATTATTAGACTTGAAATCATTGAAATGCATAGTAGTTTCAATTATTGGATACTTCAATTTTTTGGTTCTGTTTTTGTGTTGTAGCAATTTTGGAGTCCAAATAGTATCAACAAGAACAAAGCTATGGTAGAGAATCTGAAAAATTATGGTATAGTGACGTCAGATGAAGTTGCTAAAGCTATGGAAGCTGTTGATAGAGGCATCTTTGTACCATATCGTTCCTCTGCTTATGTTGATAGTCCCATGTCTATTGGGTTTAACGCTACCATTTCAGCACCTCATATGCACGCAATGTGTCTTCAACTTCTTGAAAAGCATTTGAAACCAGGAATGCGGGTTCTTGATGTTGGCTCGGGTTTGTTTGTTCGGTTCTTGAATTGGTTTCTTCAGTTCATATAGTAGTGGGTTCTTCTTGGTTTTGATGGTGATGAATACGAATGTGATTAATCTTGATAGGGACCGGGTACTTGACTGCTTGCTTTGCGGTTATGGTTGGTTCCGAAGGGCGTGCTGTTGGTGTGGAACACATTCCTGAACTGGCGGCTTCTTCCATCAAGAATATTGAAGCGAGTGCTGCTTCACCATTGCTGAAAAAAGGATCTCTTGCAGTTCATGTTGGCGGTGAGCTTTAATTAAAAGTTCTTGAGATATGTTTGATATTTCTTATATTGCGGGTTCAGTGAGCTATTATCTGTTTCAAATAGATGGGAGGCTAGGATGGGCTGAGTTTTCCCCTTATGATGCTATTCATGTCGGAGCAGCAGCACCGGAGATCCCAGAGCCATTGATTGATCAATTGAAACCCGGTGGGAGACTGGTGATCCCGGTAGGGAACATATTCCAAGATCTGCAAGTGGTGGACAAGAACTCAGATGGTTCGGTTAGCATCAAGAGCGAAACTTCAGTCCGTTATGTTCCTTTGACTAGCCGTGAAGCCCAGCTGAGAGGGGACTGATGAATTCTCGTTGTACAGAACAATGAATCAAGTAAGCTCACTTGGCTTTCTAAGTTAGCCTAGTTAATCAAGAACTCAAATTTCAAAGATCTCTTTGCTAGTAAGAGTTTCAAATGAGTAAATGTATTTGTCTACACATAACATAATAAAGCATTTTATATACTGATGACTAAGTCAAGTAGTAGATGACGCAATGGCGTAAAGAGGGAACATGCGGTGAACTGAAATACCAGTTGATTCAGCGATATCAGTCTGATTTTCTGTAGATTCTACTGGTAATCTCCAATCAAACTGATTCACTAAGTTAGCCAAAGCCTCCTCATTCAATACCACAGCAAATGATATTCCTGGGCAAATCCTTCTTCCTGCTCCAAACGGAATCAGCTCAAAATTCTGACCCCGGAAATCCATAGACGTCTCTACTAAATGCCTCTCCGGTCTAAACTTCTCTGCGTCTAATCCCCACGTCGCAGCGTCTCTCCCGATCGACCAAACATTGATCATTACCTGTGTACCGGCGGGTATGTGGTAATCCCTTAATCTGACATCGTGTGTTGACGCATGAGGAACCAACAATGGAACTGGGGGATGTAACCTGAGTGTCTCTTTGATCACAGCTTTCAAGTATTTCATGTCTTGAAGGTCTTCTTCTGATACACTAGATTTGTCCTTACAAATCGTACGGACTTCTTCTTGAAGTCTGTTCAGACACTCTGGGTGACGAAGAAGCTCTGTCATTGCCCATTCCATAAGTGCGTATGATGTGTCCGTACCACCAACAAAAACATCCTGAAAACCAAAACAAGAACTATGGGTATATATTAAAACATCATTGAATCTTAATTTTATTGTTTCCCTTTACCAAGATGATTGCTTTTACGCTTAACATGTCGATTTCAAACCCTACGCTCTTATCTCTCTCAATCGCGAACAATACATCGACGAAATCAGTCCTATCTCGGCCGCCATCTTCATGATCTTGCACAACTCTCTCAAGAAACTCATCAATATCGTTTGCTGTCTTTTTTAGTTGGCCATCCAAGCCGCGGATCCAATCAATCCACCCAAGGCAAGGGACATAACTCCCCACACTAAACGTCCCCAATAGCTTGGTTATCCTCTCCACTAACTCTTTATAATCCGTTTCACCACTGTACTTCCTTCCCAAAGCAACTCTACATATCACATCGTTACTTAAACTCGTCAAAAGTTGGCTTAGATTCACTGGCATAGAACTCGATTTTCGGATCTTCTCCATCATCAAAACGATCTCTTCTTGTCTCACGTCTCGAAAGGACCGTACCATTTTGTTACTGAGGAGATGAAGGACACATGCACTCTTCATTTGCCTCCAATACTCTCCATAAGGAGCTGTGGCCACATCACGATTGTTGTAAAGAAGCATCTCGGTGATTTTAGACCGTGGACGGCTTGCAAAAATGCGGTCGTGCGTCTTCAAAACGTCTCGAGCACCGTCTGCAGAAGATACTACAAGAACAGGGACACGGCCAAAGTGAAGGAGCATGAGAGCACCGTAACGGCGGCTGAGAGAGCATAGTGATCGGTGAGGGTGGGAGCCAAGCTGGTGGAGGTTTCCGATCAACGGAATTCTCGGTGGTGATGGCAATGGCTTGCCTTTTTTCCCTGTCGTCTGGTTTTTGAAGAAGAGAATGGTAATGAAGATTGTTGAGCATACGAGAAGTATAGTGATCATTATATCCATGTTTGGATTCTTCAAGTTCTTCAAGAATTTTCTTTTAGAGAGTTTTTGAGAATATGTTCCTCTTTTGGACTTTATGTATACAAACAAATACAACAGCGGTCCAATCAAATTTTCTTCTTTTCTGTCTGACATAGATGATAAAATATGTTTATTATTCCTATCGAAGATCAATGATCGAATCTTACAAAATGGCGGCTTTTTGGATAAGAACTCGGTGAAATATTTCTCGTTGGGACTAGAATTTCTTTCATCTACATCGTCTCCACGGTAATAAGTAATTCTGTATATCAACAATGTGTTTTTCTTTTATTTTCAAGTGGAGATATAGTAAAAAGTAATCACACAGAAATAAGACATTATTTAGGGTTGATGTATTCCAAGTTTTTCATTTAAATAATATATAAGCTTGAAATACGAACACAATAATCTTTAAAAAAAATCACAAGAAATCAGACATGAGAGCATATGCATGCTAGGAGCAAGAATAAATTAAATACATAAATATTTTATCTTTCATATATTTTTCACTTATGTATATATATAATCAAAATTACATATAAATTTGATTTTATCAAATTTTAGATTAAATTTCAACATATATAAATAATTATATTTGTGGTTATTATTCGATTTTTTCATATTTTACGGATTTAAATCCAAAAATTCACATAAATCCTGATTTTTGATGGTTATTCCTAGTAGCAAAGATCCGAAAGCCATGGTTCGTAATAGTTGTTTGAAAAATTCGCCAATAACCTAAATTATGGGCTTATTCTGATTCCATCCTAAATCTAATATTAATTCTTCTTTTTTTTTTGCTTATCAATTATAATGGAACAGAGGTATAAGCTATTATTATGCATATGCTCTCTATCTAAATCTAATATTTCATCTATCGTATATTTTCAGATGTCCCTAATTTAATTGTTCGATCTATTCCCCAAAACAAAGTTTCAAACTTATTTTCACACAAATTGAAACATCAAAACTCCAATATACATATATAATCATAGTTCGAAACCTCATAACATATACACTTTGGTTTAAATCAGTTTATTATTTAGCATCAGTCTCAAACAATAAAAGCTCTACTATTTCTCCACAAAAAAAAAAACGTTTCAAACAATCTCTCCATCATGATAGTCGACTATTAAGTCTCAACCAAAAAGAAAAAAGAAAAAACCCCCACTTATTTTGGTTTTAGACTTTTAGGAAAAAGAACAACAGAAAAAAAAAGTTTGGATTGTAAACGATATTAGAGATTTTGGAGAAGTTGACGTGTGTGATTAATAAAACTATTATTGTCTTTAAAAAGACTCTCCATGAATAATTCTTTCTGTTAATCAAGAAGTCGTATCTCAAAGATCTATCTTTTTGCTAGTAAGAGTTTCATATGAGTAAACATGTTTATTGTATACACTTAACATAAGAAAGCAATGATTTAAATGCCTAAGTCAAGTAGTAGACGAAGCAATGGCGTAAAGTGGGAACTTGCGATGGATCGCAAGACCGGTTGATTCAGCGACATCAGTCTGATCTTCTGTAGATTCTACTGGTAATCTCCAATCAAACCGATGCACTAAGTTAGCCAAAGCCAACTCATCCAATACCACAGCAAATGATATAGCTGGGCAAATCCTTCTCCCTGCTCCAAATGGAATCAACTTAAAATCCTGACCTCGGAAATCAACAGACGAATCTAAGTGTCTCTCCGGTTTAAATTCCTCCGCGTCTGGTCCCCACGTTGCAGCTTCTCTTCCGATCGCCCAAGCGTTGATCGTTACCTGTGTACCGGCTGGTATGTGGTAATCTCTTAACCTGACATCTTCTGTTGATTCATGAAGAACCAATAATGGTAGTGGAGGATGTAGCCTAAGTGTCTCTTTGATCACTGCTCTTAAGTAGCTCATTTCTTGAAGGTCTTCTTCAGATACACTAGATTTGTCCTTACAAATCATACGGACTTCTTCTTGGAGTTTGTTCAGACACTCTGGGTGACGTAGAAGCTCTGTCATTGCCCATTCCATAAGTGTGTACGTCGTGTCCATACCACCCACAAAAACATCCTGAAAACCAAAACAAGAACAATGATTATATATATACTAAAACATCATAGAATTTGAATAATTAGTATCATCCAAAAATGTGTATTCTCCCCTACCAAGATGATTGCCTTTATGCTTAACTGGTCGATTTCAAACCCGAGGCTCTTCTCTTTCTGAATTGCGAGCAATACATCCACAAAATCAGTTCTATCTCCATCACCATCTATATGATCTTGAACAACTCTCTCCAAGAATTCATCAAGATCATTGGCTGTCTTATTTAGCTGACCATCCAAACCACTGATCCAATCAATCCACCCAAGCCACGGTACATAACTTCCCACACTAAACTCGCCCAATAGCCACGTGAGTCTCTTCATTAACTCCTTAAAATCCGTTTCACCACCATATTTTCGTCCCAAAGCAACTCTACATATGACATTGTTTGTCAGATTCGCCAAGATTTCGCTTAGATTTATCCGCAAATAACTCGATTTACTGATATTCTCCATCATCAGATTGATCTCTTCTTGTCTCAATTCTCGAAAGGACCGTACCATTTTGTTGCTAAGGAGCTGGAGGACGCACACACTCTTCATTTGCCTCCAGTACTCTCCATAAGGAGACAAGCCCACATCACGCCCGTCGTAAAAGATCTTCTTGAAGATTTTTGACTGTGGTCGGCTCGCAAAAACACGGTCATGCGTCTTCAAAACGTCTCGAGCCACGTCTGCGGAGGAGACAACAAGAACAGGAACACAGCCAAAGTGAAGGAGCATGAGAGGACCGTAACGGTGGCTAAGAGACCTTAGTGATCGGTGAGGGTGATGGCCGAGCTGGTGAAGGTTTCCGATCAACGGAAATCTCGGTGGTGACGGCGGTGTTTTGCTTTTCTTCCGTTTAGCTTGTTTATTGAAGAAGAGAATGGTGATGAAGATAATTAAACATAAGAGAAGTATCATCATCATCATCATTTGCTTGATGTCTGGTGGATTCTTCAAGTTTTATCTAGTGAAAATTTTGAAGAATTTTTGTGATCTTCTTTGGTTTTTGTGTGTATATGTACAACCCAAGCTACGTAACTACTGACCACTCAAAATTTTATCTCTTTGCCTAATATGGGTAGCTAGTAAAATATGATGAAATAAATTCCTATCGGACATCAATTATTAGAGAGATGACTTTTTTTTTATTTTTGCAAGAATAGACAGTTTCCCATATTTAGGTCGCTAATTAGACAAATCCCCATATTTATGTTGCCAATTAGACACTGTCTTGCGTTGTAAACATTTTCTAACGGTTGTGTAACTTGCATTTCATAGCAAAAGAAAATTTTTATTTGCGAAAATAACAAAAAAAATTTATCAAAAAAAAAAATAACAAAAAGTTTATGAATTGTGGACTAGATTGAATTTCAGCTAACGTGAAAGATTTTTTTTTTCATATGATAGCTACAAGATGGACCATTTATTCATAGGAATATATAGTGTTTAACCATGAATCTAAAAAGAATTAATAAAATACCTCTGCCACAACAGTATACGTCAGAGGGCCAAGAGAAATTATATGTGTAGCCTTTTCTTCCTCATCTCTTACATTGTCATTCCTCTGTGTCATTTTCATTTTTTTGTGTGTTTCAAGTTTTTCACTGGACCATCGACGAGCCTCCTTTCTAATCCTTTACCCTAACAAGACAAAGAACACCATCGAAGCTTTGCTATTTATGTGAAACCTATCTATTTCGAGTTCTTGCTATTTTTCTATAACACATGCCTTTCTTTCAAGGGGCAATGAAGTTTATGGTATCAGAAGAATAAAAATTTAGATTTATGGTAATGGTTTTAGAAAAAACTAACGAATAATGTATTTAGTAGAGTAATAAAATAGTTATGAAGGGGGTGGTATTTAACTATTTATTATGATAATGAAAGAACCAAGCCTAGTGGCAGAAGTATGTAACTGAGATGTGTAAAAATATTAGTCACTATATAACTAGAATATCAATGTAACTTTCTGCTTATGGTAATAACAAACATGTAAATTATGACAAAATAATTTAGTTATCAGTAATTATGATTTTATTTAATAATATTTGCATTACATTAATAAATATTCGGGAAAATGTCCAAAAAACGCAAATTTATATTTTTAGGACGTTTAAACCCTAAACTTACGAAATACCGTTTAAATCCTCAAGTTTTTCGTTGACTCGTAATTAAATAGCAAATTTTTGTTGACTGTGTCATTTGAGACACGTTGTTAAATTGACGTTTACAGCGTTAAATATTCAGTTAGCAACTTCCGTTTAATCAAAACGACGCCGTTTTTAAGTTTTATTAAAAATTATCAACTTTCAAATTGAGACATTTAAATCCTCAATTTTTTAAAAAATCTCGTTTAAATGCCTAAGTTTTCGTTGACTTCATAATTAAATGTCTAACTTATATTGACTATGCCGTTTGAGGCATGACTTTAAATCAAGTGACAGAGCACGTTTACGGAGTTAAATTGTCTGTTAGCAGCTTCCGTTTAATCAAAATGATCAATGTTCCGAAAACTATTTATCCACCGTCTTCTCTTTCTCCTTATGGGCTTCATGGAGATCCAACCATAATCAAAAAGTAAAAATTATTCTCAAATAAAATATGCCTTTGGAGAAACATAATCCAACGAAGTCTTTGCCACTTGGAATATCTGAAAAATACTTAATAAAACTTGAAAACGGCATCGTTTTAATAAAACATAATCCAACAAAGTTGATGATTTTTAATAAAACTTAAAAACGGCGTCGTTATGATTAAATAGAAATTGCTAACGGAAGTTTTAATGCCGTAAACGTCAATTTAACGACGTGCCTCAAATAGCCCATTCAACGAAAGTTTGCTATTTAATTACGAGTCAACGAAGAACTTAAAGATTTAAACGGCATTTCGTAAGGTTTAAACTTCCCAAAAATGTAAGTTTTCACTTTTTTGACATTTTCCCATATTCCAACAATTGAGCAATATGTCAACTCCTAATTTCAAAAATTGACTTATTATCATGGTACTAGTAGCATTGCGAGATAAGTATTGTCGAAGATATGAATGTAATTTTTAATTAGTAATCTTTCACAAAGTTAGTATGTCGTAACTACCAGATAATGGTAAAATTAATATTGTTTCATAGGTAAAATATTTAGTAGAGTAATAAAATAGTTATCCATGAAAGCAAACATATAGTGTTACATGTTTAACTGAGAACAAAATTAGTATCCTCGGACATAAATCATAGACTAAAAGTAATAGATTCAGAACTATTTTATTTGTCAGTTTTAGAATGTATGGGCTTAAGAGAATTTTTCACGATGTACAGTACAAAGAGAAAGGGTATAGGAGAGAGAATTAATTTTTGAGTAATTTTTACCATCTTTTATAGAAACCCTTCTTTCAACACAGTATGGGCTTGAATGGATAAGAGGAGGAACCGAGCTTTTCAAGAAAAGCAAATGGATCACCCAGAAGTTACCATTCATCATAATTTATAATTTACATAAATTATTGTGGATGGGCCAAAATAGTGAAATTTTATTTGTTTTTTAGTGAAAAAATAAGGAAGAAACGTGTGTGGATGAAACCCAAGAGGAATGAGGTATATGACACGCAAATTTACTATGGTACATATTCCAAAGTAAGTGATAATATATATTAATGGTTTAGTTTCATTATAAAAGCATACTCGTATATGAGTTCACAATTATTCTACATACACAAAAAAAAAGTGAAAACTTCGTAAGGAAAAGGAAAAAAAAAATTTGTCACCTATTCACCCAAGGTATGATTAAATTTTTCATTGTATTACCTATATATTTTTATAACAAATAACAATAATACATACAAATTTAATAATAAACATAATGATTATATTTATAAATATAGTTAGAATTCAATAATATTTGTATAATTATTTTTAAATATGTGCAAAATATAATATTATAATAAACTCTATAAATTTGTATGATTATATTTAGTTTCCTGGTCATTTAGATTAGTTAAATAATTTAGTGTAAATCATAAAATTTAATTTAAATAAAATTGAACAAAGTACAAACTATAGTAAGAACTATAGTAAGTTTTTATATTATTTTTTCTATAAACATAAATTAAAATATTGAATTTATTGTTATTAATAATAAAATTTGTGAACCAAAAATAAGGAAAATAGTCAAAAACATATATCCTAAAAATTTCATGTTATTTGATGTTAGATATATATATTTTATTTCAAAAACAGATATGTGTATAGTAGTTTTTATATTATTAACATGCAACTTAAATAGTTTTAATTTTGCATATTATGTTATTTAACTATAATAATACAAGTTATTAGTTATAGTTAATTGTATATCAATGTAAATGTATGAGTATAAATAATTAAATTGTAATACATATATATGATATAATACACCTTTAATTACTATGAAATATTTAATATTGACATAATAAAAATTAACTTTTGGTTTTATGGATAAATAAAATAGTTCATAGTTAAAATAAAATAAATTATTAATTTTATTTTTAAAATTTTAGATATGTCGTCTAACCGCCGTCAAAACACAAATTCTTCCATCGAAAGAGATACAAGTATACCCACAGAAACATCAGCACGGGTAAAATAATTTATATTTATTTTTATAATTTATAGCGTAGTTATAATAACGTGAAAAATACATTTGAGAATTTTTACAATATGTAGAGCGGAGATAATTTTAAATGGACTCCTATCCGAGAAAAAATATTTCTTGAGATGTATAATGAAGCGATTGCGATGAATAACTACCGTTTAAAAGACCCCACAACTTTAGGTAAAGAGTTTTTGGTTAAAAAGTTTAATGAGGAGTTTGGCGTTAATATAACGTATAAGTTTTTTAAAGAAAAACTTGATCAATTAAAAAAGAAGTACAAGAAATATCTCGCTCTTATGGATTCTACCGGCATCACGGTTGATCCTATTACATTTGAGATTGATGCATCTGAATCATGGTGGAAAGATCGTGAAGTAAGTACTCATAATCTTTTTCATTTTTCAAATTGAATAGTCAAATTAAGTAAAAAATAATTATTAATAATTTTATTAACAGGTATTTAAAATTGTAAAAGCATTTAAACGAAAGCCGCCACAGCTGTGGGATGTGATGCAACGTTGTTTCACTTTATACAATGTCCAATCCCAGAATCAATACTTTGTCAACCAGCGCAGAGAAGAAATGATGAATGAAGGTGCAACTAATGTTGAGATGAGATGGACCAAGAAACATATGGTAATGAAATGCCATACAGTCAAGTTCCAGAGTCGCAAGAAAACGAAGAGGTGTATCGCGTTAACATTGATGATGAAACACGTCCTTCGAACGAGTTTCCCCATCAACATATACGACATAGTTTTTCAACAGTTGATCCGATTCAAATTCCTGATCCAGAGTTCAACAACGAGGTAGAGGAAGATGTTCATGTACTTCACAAAGATCTGCAGAAAACTCACGAGTCTCTTTTGGGAGTGATTCACGAGGAAGTCGTAAAAAGCAATCATTTGAGATAACCCTAACAGAGACAATGACTGGATTTAGAGAGTTTCAACGCCAAAGTTTACGTCCGAACCCATTTGATGTGGCTGTGAAGATATTTGAATCGATGGAGCTTCCAAAGGATACAAATTTTTACTAGGCATGCATCCAAGCATTTCGAGAAGACGAATTTTGGCGTAAGTATTTCATTGAAAGAGCTGACAACACCTTCGAAGATAAGATACAATTTTTACAAGCTTTAACTGGATTTACACGCGATGATGAACGTGTTGGAAAGCGTCTTAGCTCGGGAAAAAAATTTGGGAGCCCAAGTTCAAGTATTTTTCATTCTGGTAGTCCATCTTCTGGCGGTAATACATATGGCCAATGGGGTCATCCTTTTCAATAATGGGGCACACCACCAAGCGCTCAACAATGGGACACACAACCAAGCGGTCAACAATGGGGCATACCACCAAGTGCACAACAATGGGGCACACCACCAAGCGCTCAACAATGGGGAACACCACCAAGCACTCAACAATGGGAAACGCCACCAAGCGCTCAATAATGGGGCCCATCACCAATCGGTCAACAATGGAGTAAACAACAAAATGCACAACAATGGAGTTCACCACCAAGTGCTCCACAATGGGGAACACCTCCAAATGTGCAACACAGATTTGCACTAAGAACTCAAATGGAAACAACAACAAATGCTCAAGAAGGAGTTACAGAGGAAGCACCACTTTCTAGTTCGGGAAATGTTCAAAGATGTAGAGCAGAGGGATTATTCAACATTTTGGGAACACGACGAAGACCAAATTTAAACGAAACTCATCAAAGTGACTCAGGCGATGAAGAATAGATTAGTAGCGCATGTACTTTGTTTTTTGTGACTCTGTCTTGTTTGACTTAATTTTTGTTTGATAATGTCATTTAGTTATTATGTACGTTTAAATCATGTTATTTCATATTTTATTTATCTAATTTTATTTTTATTTTCATGTTCTTAAATGTTAGGCTTTTCGTATATGCCAGCTGCGATCACAAGGACTCTAATTTCTAAGTTATGAGGAAAGAATTGAGTTATAGAATTTAGAAAATGACCAATTTGAGGAGTTAATAATTCAACCATCACTGAATTATTACAATCGGTATTTTGGAAGAGGACTAATACAAACAGATAATGGTTTGGGGTGGAGGAATATTTTGCGTCGCTTACAAGAAGATCATGCTGCTTGTTTTCAGCTACTAAGAGTGTCACTTGGTTGTTTTAAAACATTATGTGATAACCTAGAAACAAATTATGGTTTACGGCCAACATTAAATGTAAGCATTGAAGAAAGTGTGGCAATGTTTCTACGAATATGTAGACACAATGAAGTTCAAAGAGATGTTGGATTGCGATTCGGAAGAACTCAAGAAACAGTGAAAAGGAAATTCTTTGAAGTGCTTACAGCGACTGAGTTACTTGCTTGTGATTTTATCATAACTCCAAGAAGACAGGAACTACTCAGAATTTCTGACCGATTTCTAATGGATTCAAAATATTGGCCATTTTTTAGTGGGTTTGTTGGAGCAATGGATGGAGTTCATGTATGTGTAAAAGTAAAGCCTGCATTACAAGGAATTTATTGGAGTCGGCACAGTAGAACATCGTTCAACATCATGGCAATTTGTGATTTCAATATGTTGTTCACATATGTTTGGAATGGAGCGCTAGGATCTTGTCACGATACACCAGTTCTCACGATGGCACAAGATAATGACGCTGAATTTCCTTTGCCTCCGGCTGATAAGTATTATGTAGTTGACTCTGGATATCCAAATAAACAGGGTTTTCTTGCTCCCTATAGATCTTCACGTAACATGGTTGTTCGGTACCATATGTCGCAGTTCAACAATGGTCCTCCTCCTCGAAATAAGCAAGAATTGTTTAACCGATGGCATGCATCATTACGTTCTGTTATTGAGATGACATTTGGAGTTTGAAAAAAAAATAGAGGATTCTTTCAGAGTTTCCTAGATATAATATTGAAGTACAGAAAAGAGTGGTGATGGCTACAATGGGACTTCATAATTTTATCAGAATTTCAAATTTTTCAGATGAAGATTTTGCATAAATAATGAAACAAATTGAGTTTGACAACACAGAATTTGAAACTGATATAGGTGACATTGAAGCAGCAGAGACGGCCGAGGGAAATCATATGGTGTATATCAGAGAACAAATTGCAAATATGTTATGGGAAAATTGAAATAACGAAACATTAATTTTTTTCACTCAATGTATTGTTTTCATATTATTTATGTATAATATACATATTTATAATCATAATTACTTTTCTTATATTTATATTAATTTAAATATATGTTATGAACCACTTTTCCCATTCAACAATATATTTTGGACCGCTTGATCCGCTTGATCCGCACTTGATCCGCCAGATCCGTTAGATCCGCACTTGATCCGCTTGAACCGCTTGATCCGCAACGCCTAATCCGCTTTCTCCATTCGGACCCTATATTGTTATAATCAAGTAATTGTCCTTTTTTAAAAGTTAGATGTTTTTTGTTGTCATCTGAATATTATTAAGAAAATATAGTCAAATTACAAACAACTAAGTTTTTCGCTAAGAGATTGGACAGCAACATGTAGTAGAAACTAAAAACATTCTCAATGGGGTATCTCATTGAGATACCCTTCATTATTTTTAATGAAAAATATTAAAAAGCTGGGGAGAGAATGAGAAATGGTCTCTTATTTTAGAGACCCAAATCTCTTAATTAGAGACTCCTATGCTACTTGTCTATTTTCGATTAGTTCATTTTTTATTTTAAAATTTAAAATTAAATATATAATTAAATAATATCAAAATATTAATATATTAATGTTAAGGTTAAAATATTCTTTTGGGTATCTCAACCATTGAGAAAGTTTTAACACATTCACATCTACAAAGACAAAAAAACAAAGGAAAACAACACTCCAACAAGGCACAAAGCAGATGACGACGGTTTCTCTCATTCAAAAAGAATGTGCAGCCAAAACAAATCATCGAAGCAACAAAAGAAGCCATCGAGATTCCAATGTTACTCTCTAATTACTGAGAGAAACAACCTCCAAAAAACGCCGATCGTAAAATAAGTTACCGGACATCTAGAACAAAAGAACCCTAAATCGATATTTTTTTCTTATGTTTTATTAATTTTATTTTTATTTACTATAAAAGGTAAGTTCTGTTTGGATACATTGATAACCATATATCTCATTTAATAGAGTGTTTGGAAATACTGAATATAGTACCTCTCTTTTAATAGAGTAGTATATATATATATATATGCCTAAGTAGTAGACGAGGCAATTGCGTAAAGTGGGAACCTGCGGTGAACCGAAATACCAGTTGATTCAGCGACATCAGTCTGTTGTTCTGTAGATTCAAGTGGTAGACTCCAATCAAAATGATGCACTTAGTTAGCCAAAATCAACTCATCCAATACCACAGCAAATGATATTGCTGGGCAAATCCTTCTTCCTGCTCCAAATGGAATCAACTTAAAATCTTGACCCCGGAAATCAACAAACAAATCTAAGTGTCTCTCCAGTTTAAACTCCTCTGCGTCTGGTCCCCACGTTGCAGTTTCTCTCCCAATCGCCCAAACATTGATCATTACCTGTGTACCGGTAGGTATATGATAATCTCTTAATCTGACATCTTCTGTTGATTCGCGAGGAACCAACAATGGAATTGGAGGATGGAGCCTGAGTGTCTCTTTGATCACAGCTCTTAAGTAGCTCATTTCTTGAAGGTCTTTTTCAGATACACTAGATTTGTCCTTACAAATCGTACGGACTTCTTCTTGGAGTTTGTTCAGACACTCTCGGTGACATAGAAGCTCTGTCATTGCCCATTCTAAAAGCGTTGTATCCGTACCAGCCACAAAAACATCCTGAAACAAGAACTATGGTTATATACTGAAACATTATTGAATCTGAATTCGTATCATCCAAAAATGTGTATTTTTTTGGATAAAATATTAAATTTATTTGAAGATTCAAATATATTTTATTTGTTTGAAGATCAAGATAAAAAATATGTGTATTTTCCCTTACCAAGATGATTGCCTTTATGCTTAACCGGTCGATTTCAAACCCGACGCTCTTCTCTTTCTGAATTGCGAGCAAAACATCCACAAAATCAACCATATCTCCGTCGCCGTCTACATGATCTTGGACAACTCTCTCCAAGAATTCATCAAGATCATTGGCTGTCTTGTTGAGCTGACCATCCAAACCGCGGATCCAATCAATCCATGCAAGCCACGGTACATAAGTCCCAACACTAAACTCGCCCAATAATCTCATGAGCCTCTTCATTAACTCCTTAAAATCAGTTGCACCACCATATTTTCGCCCCAAAGCAACTCTACATATGACATTTTTGTCAGATTCGTCAAGATTTCGCTTAGATTCACCCGCAAAGAACACGATTTTCGGATATTTTCCATCATCAGACTGATCTCTTCGTGCCTCACTTCTCGGAAGGACCGTACCATTTTGTTGCTAAGGAGCTGGAGGACGCACACACTCTTCATTTGTCTCCAGTACTCACTATAAGGAGACAAGGCCACATCACGCCCGTCGTAAAAGATCTTCTTGAAGATTTTTGACTGCGGACGGCTCGCAAAAACACGGTCATGTGTCTTCAAAACGTCTCGAGCCGCGTCTGCGGAGGAGACAACAAGAACAGGAACACGGCCAAAGTGAAGGAGCATGAGAGGACCGTAACGGTGGCTGAGAGACCTTAGTGATCGGTGAGAGTGATGGCCGAGCTGGTGAAGGTTTCCTATCAACGGTAATCTCGGTGGTGACGGCGGTGTTTTGCTTTTCTTCCGTTTAGCTTGTTTATTGAAGAAGAGAATGGTGATGAAGATAATTAAACATAAGAGAAGTATCATCATCATCATCATTTTCTTGATGTCTGGATTCTTCAAGTTTTATCTAGTGAAAAGTCTGATGAATTTTTGTGATCTTCTTTGGTACTTGTACGTGTATATGTACAGCCCAAGCTAGGTAACTATTGACCACTCAAATTTTTCATCTTTCTACCTAATATGGGTAGCTAGTAAAATATGATAAAATTCCAATCGGATATCAATTGTTATAGAGATGACTTTTTTTGCAAGAATAGACAGTTTCCCATAGTTAAGTCGCTAATTAGTCAGTTCCCCATATTTAGGTTGCCAATTAGACACATTTGTACTAAACATTTTTACATTTTCTCATGGTTGTATAACCTCCAAATCCAATATAAAGCCCACCATTGTTTTTAGTTGATGCCAGCTCAGGTTGTGGGGGTGAACTAAGATTATTTGCATTTCATAGAAGAAAAGAAAAACAAATTGTATTAAGGAAAACAACAACAAAAATTTTGAGTTGTGAACTTGTGATCCTTGTGGTTGTGGACTAGATTGAATTTCAGCTAATGTGAAATTTTTTGCTCTTCATTTGAGAACATTTATTCATACAACATGTTATTTTTATGTGGACATCTAAGTTTTATAATAGAGTTTTATTGCAAATGATTTACATAATTAAAGTGTCAAAAATGTGGAATTCTTCCTTATGTCCGTGTATTTTGCTATGTAAATATCGAATGGATTATCTTTTCGTCGTATATGTTATTTTAGGCCTTATATGATTATTTAATCATTTGACATTTTTTTTTGTTAAAATTATATATTTTGTTCAATAGATTACGTGTTGTAAAGACAATTTTAGTTTATAACATTTTCGCAATAGTTTTATTATTATTATTGGAAATTAGAAAAAATCAGTCAAATTAAATATGTAAAATCAACTACATAACGTCAAATGCTATTACTTGATTCTAAATTTATATAAAATATTATTCTAAAACAAATGAGTGCTTTTCTTTCTACAACTATTAAAAGATATATTATAATAAACCATTTTTTTTGTTTTGTTAATAAATTTAAAATACCCACAAAATATCCCAAAACGTCGCCATGCCGAGTATTAGGGAATTGAAAGATATGACAGAGCTACGTTATTTATGAGAGCGAGAAAGCAATATTATTGATTAAAATAGCTGAAATCACATGAGAATTACATAAAACCAGATCCATGTCGACAAGAAAACATAACATAACAAAGCATTTATATATAAAATGCCTAAGTCAAGCATGTAGGTGGTGACGCAATGGCATAGAGAGGGAACTCTCGGTGAACCGAAAAACCGGTTGATTCAACAACATCGGTTTTGTCTTCCATAGATTCGACCGGTAATTTCCAATCAAACCCATGCACTAAGTTAGCCAAAACCACCTCATTCAACACCACAGCGAATGATACTGCTGGACAAAGCCTTCTCCCAGCTCCAAACGGAAGCAGCTCAAAATTATGACCTCGGAAATCAACAGCTGAATCTAAATGCCTCTCCGGTTTAAACTCCTCCGCGTCTGGTCCCCATGTCGCAACCTCTCTCCCAATGGCCCAAGCATTGACCAATACCTGTGTACCCACAGGTATGTGGTAGTCTCTTAACTTGACATCTTCTGTTGAATAATGAGGAGCCATCATTGGAAATGGAGGATGTAGCCTGAGTGCTTCTTTGATCACAGCTTTCAAGTAAGGCATGTCTTCAAGGTCATCTTCTGAAACACTAGACTTGCCCTTACAAATTGTACGGACTTCTTCTTGGAGTTTGTTCAAACTCTTTGGATGACGTAGAAGCTCTGTCATTGCCCATTCCAAAAGCGTGAACGATGTGTCCGAACCACCCACAAAAACATCCTGAAAAAAACCCAAAAAAAACAAGAACTAGAGTTATATATGTGCTAAAACATCATAGAATCTGAAATTTTGTATCATCAAAAAGTGTGTGTTTTCGCTTACCAAGGTGATTGCCTTAATGCTGACACGGTCGATTTCAAACCCGGCACTCTTATTTCTCCGAACAGCAAGCAATGCATCAATCACATCAGTCCTATCTCGGTCGATAGAGCTATCTTCATGATCTTTCAAAACTTTCTCAAAGAACGCATCAAGTTCCTTTGCTAGCTTTTCTAGCTGACTATCCCAACCGCGGATCCAATCAATCCACGCAAGCCAAGGAATAAAACTTCCCACACTAAATGTACCCAACATCTCGCTTAGTCTATCCGTTAACTTCTTAAAATCCGTTTTGCCACCGTATTTTCGACCCAAAGCGACTCTACATATCACATTGTTAGTTAAAGTCTCCAAGTGATGACTTACATTTTGTAAAGAACTTGATTTCCGAATGTTTTCCATCATCAAAGTGATTTCTTCTTCTCGCACATTTTGAAAGGATCGTACCATTTTGTTGCTTAAGAGATGAATGACACATACACTCTTCATTTGCCTCCAATACTCTCCATAAGGAGCTGAGGCCACATCACGGTTGTTGTAAAGAAGCCTGTCGGAGAGTTTTGTCAGTGGACGGCTCGCAAACGCGCGGTCATGCGTCTTCAAAATGTCTTGAGCCAAGTCCGCGGAAGAGACTATAAGAACGGGGGAACGGCCTAAGCGAAGGAGCATGAGAGGACCGTAACGCTTGCTGAGAGAGCATAATGATCGGTGAGTGTGGCGGCCGAGCTGGTGGAGGTTTCCGATCAACGGAAGTCCCGGTGGTGATGGAGGTGTTTTAGTTTTCTTCCCACTCGACTGTTTTTTTAAGAAGAGAATGGTAATGAAAATTATTGAGCATAAGAGAAGTATCATCATCATCATCATTTGTACATTTGGATTTCAAGTTCATCAATATTTTTCTTGTGAATTTGTGTTCTTTAGGACTTTGGTAGTGACGCTGGTATATATAAGCCAAGTTTCTATACGGTACGTTACTACCCTCTCTCTTTTTTCTGTACGTTACAACTTTCTAGTGTCCACTCAAATTTTCTTCTTTTTCTTTTGACTAAAGTGGAAAATAAATTTCCTCTCAATTTGTATATACTAAAAGGTAAAGAATCTCTCCATATGGTCTGACAGCCAATCATATCACAATTTAGTTGACACATAATATTTTTCTAATATTTAAAGATAAAATAAACATATATGTTTCAATACCTTATTTGCTAGATATGTTAATAGCCACACAAACAAAAAAACCTACTTATCTCCTACAAATTATATACCTTATTTGTATATTTCAAAAATACTTTTCAAAGTAAAAGTTATATACCTGATTTATTTCACCTCTTTTGTATAAATAATTTTTTTTCAGTAAAGTACAATTTGCATGTTTAGATTCTTTGACAGATGTATCATCATCATATTTGCATATGCAAACAGTACTATACAAATATTACTTCATGTCTGGATTCTTTAAGTTCTTAAAAAAAAATCTTGTGAAGAGTTATAAAGATTTTTGTGATCTTTTGGACTTATGTACACATACAAGCCAAGTTTGTCCACTAGACGACTAATATATGTCTCTATTTAATAATAAAATTGTGAAAATGTCAAATTTTAGAAATTTTCTATTATATATACAGTAAGACCTCTATAAATTAATAATGTTAGAACTTTAAAATTTTATTGATTTATGGTGATCTTAATTTATTTATAAATTAATAAAAATATATTAATTTATAGAGATATTGGTTTCAATTGGTCTATCATTTAAAAGTTTACTATAAAATTTTGAAAATTTGATTTGAGATAATTTGATGTAAATAAAATTAATATTTTAGATGCTATATATTTACAGTTGCGATTTGAATATTTATTATTTAAAAGAAACCTAAATTTTGACAATAAATAACAAAATTTACGATGAATTCACTTATCTAAACGACATGTCAAAATTCAAATTTATGCTTAACGACCTCATATATTGTACAACCTCTTAGAGACGAACTCTAACAATATTCATATTTAAACACACTAAACCATATATTAGTATACTATATATATATATATATATAATTATTAATTTAAGATATTAATAAGATCATATATTTACATAGAGATTTTAAAAAAATTAATATCTTATCGAATTTTGTTAATTTTTACACTGACTCGCAACCAGATAAATTTTTTATTTTATAATGTTTATCAATTTATCAAGAATTAAGTTATAGAGGTTTTACTGTAATATATAAATAATTTTATTTTATAATCGCCTAAACCGCTTCAAATCATCAATAAACGTTGGGTTGCTACATGTTTAACGTCTAAAATTTTCTAAACACTAATAGAAACACATAAACAAAACGGTTATAGGATTGTTATACTGTATTCTAAAATTTTCAATTTGTTTGAAACGTAAGCTCAAAATAGAAACGCTAAAACCTTCAAAAAGTCTTGTGTGAAATGTATAACAAAAAGTACCCTCACGCCAAACTGATAAGACCAAAATATGAGATTAATACCAAAGTACGTTAGAAAATACTCAAAATAGTAGAGGAGACGTTGCAAAGAAAAAGACCAAAACTGTGATGCTGCAGTTTACGCCATCCCTTTCCCCCATTCCTCACGAAGTCTCCGGTCACCTCACTCTGCTTTTCGCTCCATTGGAACCGTATTTTCTCGTATCACCGGAAGCTTTCTATTACAGAATATGAACACTGCAAATAATGTGGTTAAAAAGGCATCAAGCAAAACAATCCAACCACTCAAGATTGACAATATAAAAAACATAACACAAAAGGAAAACATTTTACCAACAAAATGAAGGCATATTATTCACTCAAGAGTAAACATGTTTATTGTAAACACTTAACATAACAAAGCAGTTATTTATATTAATGCCTAAGTCAAGTAGTAGACGAGGCAATGGCATAAAGTGGGAACATGCGGTGAATCGAAGTACCAGTTGATTCAGCAACATCGGTTTGTTCTTCTGTAGATTCAACCGGTAATCTCCAATCAAACCGATTCACTAAGTTAGCCAAAACCACCTCATTCAACACCACAGCAAATGATATTCCTGGGCAAATCCTTCTCCCAGCTCCAAACGGAATCAGCTCAAAATCCTGACCTCGGAAATCAACAGACGAATCTAAATGCCTCTCCGGTCTAAACTGCTCTGTGTCTGGTCCCCACGTAGCAGCCTCTCTCCCGATAGCCCAAGCATTGATCAAAACCTGTGTACCGGCAGGTATGTAGTAGTCTCTTAATCTGACATCTTGTGTTGATTCATGAGGAACCGTCAATGGAAGTGGAGGGTGTAGCCTGACTGTCTCTTTGATCACAGCTTTTAAGTACTTCATGTCTTGAATGTATTCTTCTGATACACACGACTTGTCCTTACAAATTGTACGGACTTCTTCTTGGAGTTTGTTCAGACACTCTGGGTGACGTAGAAGCTCTGTCATTGCCCATTCCATTAGTGTGAACGATGTATCCGTACCACCCACAAAAACATTCTAAAATGTGAAAAACCAAAATAAGAAACTATGGTTATGTAACTTATATTATATACTAAAACATCATAAAATCTGAATTTTCGTCTAATTTACCAAGACTATTGCCTTTACGCTGACTCGGTTGATTTCAAACCCGAAGCTCTTCTCTCTCTGAATCTTGAGCAATACATCGACAAAATCATTCCTATATCCGTTGCCATCGACATGATCTTGCACAACTCTCTCAAAGAACTCATCAAGATCCTTTGCCGTTTTTTCTAGCTGATCATCGAAACCGCTGATCCAATCAATCCACGCAAGCCACGGTACATAACTCCCCACACTGAACGTTCCCAATAGCTTGCTTAGCCTCTCCATTAACTCCTTAAAATCCATTTCACCACTGTATTTTCGTCCCAAAGCAACTCTACATACCACATCGTTTGTTAAACACGCCAGGAGCTCGCTTAGATTCACTCGCAAAGAACTCGATTTATGGATCTTTTCCATCATCAGATTGATCTCTTCTTCTCTCACGTCTCGAAAGGACCGTACCATTTTGTTGCTGAAGAGATGAAGGACACTAACACTCTTCATCTGTCTCCAATACGCTCCATAAGGTGCCGTGGCCAAATCATGCCTGTCGTAAAGAAGCTTCTTGAAGGTTTTAGTCCGTGGACGGCTTGCAAAAACGCGGTCATGCGTCTTCAAAACGTCTCGAGCTGCATCCGCGGAAGAGACTACAAGAACGGGGACATGACCAAAGTGAAGGAGCATAAGAGAACCATAACGGTGGCTGAGAGAGCATAGTGATCGGTGAGGGTGGTGGCCGAGCTGGTGAAGGTTTCCGATGAACGGAAGTCTCGGTGGTGACGCTGGTGTGTTGCTTTTCTTCCGTGTCGTCTGTCTTTTGAAGAAGAGAAAGGTAATGAAGAATATTGAGCTTAAGAGAAGTATCATGATCATCATCATTTGCTTGATGTATGGATTCTTCAAGTTCTTCACAATATTATCTTGTAAGAGTTTTTAAGATTCTTGTGATCTTTGGATTTATGTATATATTACAAGCCAAGTGTCTCCACGGTACGTAATTGCTATTATAATATTTTGGATTTATGTATATATGCATGCTCCGTGTCTCGTTTCTTTTATATGTTTGGTTCTTCGAGATTTTTCTTGTGAAATTATTTCGGTGCTTTTAAGATGTATGTCGCTATGTGCCTTCTTTGGGAATTATAGACCAGCTCATACCTCCTAATTGCCGAGGAGAATTTTACCTCTCACTTATAATTATTAAAGGTTAAAATCACTATGGCCCATGGGCCTCACCAGAAAAATATATACAGTACCAGTTATGTTCGTCCACTCTAATTTATGCTCAGTTAAGAAAACTAATTTGAATTGTATACCAATTCCGTGGACCGTTCGTTCTATAGCCATGAATGTTGGAGGTGGACCGAGCACCAATCTGAATGCTCGGCTCAAATTCGGCAATTGTCCCCTAGAAAAGCCCAAACCACGAAAAGCCCACGAAGGAACAAGAGTCAATTCGTCACCGAGACTCAACTTTCGAGAGCATCTGGCTTAAGAGACCCACCGCCGAAGAAGGACAACTCGGAACAGACGCTAACAGTGCCCTACAGCCGAAGAAGGACAGCCCGGAACAGACGCTAACAGTGCCCTACCGCCAAACTAGGACTGACGCGGGTTACCCGCAAATGATGACGCTAAGGCAGGAGTTATTGGTATAAATAAGAGAGGAAATCGCCATAAATGAGGTGTTGAAGAAATCTGGAGAGAGATTAGAGCAGAGCATTTAAGTGAGATCGAACATCCCGACTTCTACAGGACTTCCGGAAGACCGAGTCTCGGTGGAAAGCTCAACCTTTGTCTCCGAACCTCGGTCAAACTGTCAACCTCGGCCCGACCCGACGCCTACTGCCACGCTTCGGTATCTGTCATCAAAACATCATCTCGAACCCCGATCCTGTTATCCTCGAAGTCTCCTTTTTTTAATCACGAAAATCTAGGAATCCTTGTATTTATTATTACCGATTTAACCTTTGTTGCTATCCACCATCAACAATGAAGTAGAAGCATTTTGAGTCTTTGACTGGTTTCATAAAAAAGATTCATGTAGATCTGGTTCAAGAACAAGTCAACTTCAACCCAATCATATATAAATCAAACTATGTATGAATCTTGCTTCTACAGCAAAGAAAAAAAAAACTACAAGTGATTATCATATTCACTTTTTTTTTTGTGAAATCATAGTTAGAAACATCAAGGAAATTTAGAACATGAATCCAACGAAAAATACTTTTTTACGATAAATGTTAGTAAGATTATTATCTTAAATATTTATCATAAATATTCAAAGCACCAGTGGTCTAGTGGTAGAATAGTACCCTGCCACGGTACAGACCCGGGTTCGATTTCCGGCTGGTGCATCTTGAGCTATGATGAATTTGGCTTCCGCAACGGTTGGGTCCGTTGTACTCATCTGAATATTATCTGATGTTATCGCCACACGCCTGAGCTCTCTTTTTTTTTTTGTAATTACACAAACTTTTTCTTAATATATTTTCGGTTTAGGATATTACGGCTCGTAGTCAGCTAAACAGTAAACACTGATTTTATGGAAGGGAAAAAAAAACCGGAATATTTAAATACTCGTAAGTAGTAGTTCTTGAAGTTGACTGAGTAAAGTAGTAAACAAAATAATGAAATCACATGATAATAAATGAAAATATAGAGAAGAAAATCAAATCTAGACCAGATCCATGGCGCGAAAAAAGCAACAACCCACACCTCTGCCACGTGGTCTTGTCCAGTGGATCTGAGTGTCCGAATTAGATGATGAGAGAGCGCGTCCAACACTCTATAGTCTTCACCATTATTTTCCGCAGCTGGAAAAGCTTAAGCTTAGGTTTTAATGGCTGAGAAAATAATATATTCAAATAACATCTAGAATCCTCTCATAATAATAATTAATAAGAACCAGAAACTACTTTAAATTTGTTCCCAATGAAGAAACGCTCTTTCTTCTTTGACTAAAAGTTTCTCTCTTCTCTCAAGAACTTTGTTGTTTGACTCGCAAGTAACGAATAATGCGACAAGACGAGAAAAATTCCGAGGAAGATTTCGTAGAGATTGATCCCACTGGTCGTTATGGCCGGGTCTGTTCTTCTTTATTTGATTTTTTTTCCTTTTAATCTTCCGATTCTAATCTTTTTTGTTTCTCATTTTTCAGTATAAAGAAGTTTTAGGCAAAGGAGCTTTCAAACAAGTGTATCCTTTTTTACATAGATCTCTGTTCTTTGTTATTACATGAAAAATCTTCAGAGACAAAACAAAAAAAAAGTGCTTTTCTTTGATCAGAGCATTCATCAGATACAGAGCATTTGACCAACTTGAAGGAATTGAAGTGGCTTGGAACCAAGTTAAGGTTGATGATAAACTCTGTAACTCAGAGGATTTAGATCGTCTTTACTCTGAAGTTCACTTACTCAAAACCCTTAAACACAAAAGCATCATCAAGTTCTACACTTCTTGGATCGATCACAAACACATGACCATTAATCTCATCACCGAAGTCTTTAACTCCGGAAATCTTAGACAGTCAGATTCCTCTCTCAAATCCATATCTTTTTTTTTTTAACAAATTGATGTGATTTGATGACAACCCTTTTGTGGATCCATTCAAATTCTTGAGCTTTTTATAGGTACCGGAAGAAGCATAAGTGTGTAGATCTAAGAGCATTGAAGAAATGGTCAAGACAGATTTTAGAAGGGCTTGTTTATCTTCATAGTCATGATCCTCCTGTGATCCATAGAGATCTTAAATGTGATAACATTTTCATTAATGGGAACCAAGGTGAGGTCAAAATTGGAGATCTAGGGCTAGCCGCGATTCTGCACCGAGCTCGCTCTGCTCATAGCGTCATCGGTAAGTTTCTAAATCTTGATCTATGGAGAGAAACTTTAATGTACTAGTGTGATACTATAATTGTGTGTTGAAATTGTTAAAGGAACTCCTGAATTTATGGCACCGGAACTCTATGAAGAGGACTATAATGTACTTGTCGATATATACGCGTTTGGAATGTGTTTACTTGAGCTGGTAACTTTCGAGTACCCGTATTCTGAATGCACCAATGCTGCTCAAATTTATAAGAAAGTTACATCGGTAAGTGATCTTTCTCTCCATCTGAAATCCAATCAAGAATATGAGTTTTTCATACAGACGGTCCATTTTTCTCGATACTTATTAGGGAATCAAACCAGCCTCACTTTTGAATGTGACTGATTCTCAAGTGAGATCATTCATAGAGAAGTGTATCGCAAAGGTCTCGCAACGCTTGTCAGCCAAGGAACTACTTGATGATCCTTTTCTGAAATGCTTTAAGGAAAATACCGAAAACATTAGCTCTCAAAGAGGTAATCATATTTTTGGATTTTGGTATCATATGATGTTTCTTGGAAGTTGGAACTATATCTTAAATAACATCGATACAGAAAATGGCTGCAACGGAAGAGGAATCGAGGATAAGCTTACGGATTCTACAGTTGGTTTATTAACCGTTGAAGGCCAACGTAAAGACCTAAACACAATCTTCTTAAAACTACGCATCACCGATTCCAAAGGTTCCAATCTTTTTTTGCTATCTTCATGTTATAATCATTGAATTTTTTTTGACACAATTACAACATTTGTAAACAGGCCAAATCCGTAACATCCACTTCCCATTTAACATAGAGACAGACACATCTTTCTTAGTAGCCATCGAAATGGTCGAGGAACTAGACTTAACAGATGATCAAGACATCTCAACCATTGCTAAAATGATAGACGTTGAGATACATTCACACATCCCTGATTGGACTCTTTCTCGTCTTATAGGAGATGATTCAGCGATCCAAAAATGTTTGTCTTCTCCCGAATCACTACGTTTAGATAGATTTCCTTCAGGGAGAAAGTTCTGGTCCTCTCCTAAAGCTGCAGCCGGAGGAGATTCACGTTCACCATTCGCGCAACGTTCTTATTCTAGGCTTTCTTTATCACAAGGACCCATCAATGAAGATGTTGAAGCTATAGTAGAGAAACTTGAGTCTTTGTTAAGGAAACAGAGAGAGGAGATTGAAGAGATGCAGAGAGATCAAGAACGTATTGTTTCTGAGTTCTTGAAAGAGTTTCCTCCTGAGATCTGTGAAGAGGCTTTGTTGAGATTGCAAGTTAATGATTCCGACACCTTATTGTGTTAGTTCGTTTGTTACACCATACATACATACATACATACTTTCGCCAAGATTAATTTGGTTTGTAATATTATGTTGTACTGAAGATAAATGTTATCATCTAAGGAAACCTATTTGTTAAATTTGTCAAATAAGTTTTTTTTGTTCAGTTTACCTGTTTTTTTCTTTATAGTTTAATCGATCATAAAGATGAAACTATTTGATGAGACTTTGATAATTCTTGAAATTATGTTAAAATTTGATGATTTTTGTTTTCTTTGTCCTCTAACTCACCAACACATACTACTCGGGTTTGGCCGAGTTATGACACTATGGTGATATTAGTACAAACTACAAATATATTAGGTTACATGTTTTTGTCAAATTTGATTGTTTATTTTTGAAACCCCTACTCGAATACTATTAAGGAAAAAAAAAAGTAATATTGATTTTCTTTTCTCATATAAAACAAAACAAACATTTTCATACATATTGTTTTTGCGAAAAATTCAGAGTCTTGACACTGAAAGTGAATCCAGTAAAGATAGACGTGATTAGTTCAGAAGAATCGAATGAAGAAGAACAGGGTGATGATAGGTTTTAGTTTGTTGCTGTGAAGATTTCACAAGCTAAACTAAACATATCATCACTTTGTTCTTGTTCACTCAACCTCCCTAACTATTCTGAAAGAATCTTCACTAGAGTCACTTTTAGTGTCAGAAACTCAATTTTTTTCTATTCATTCATGCTCGCCCCTTTCACCTTAGAAGAAGACACAGAAACGCTTAATATTTTGTTCTCTCTTGCCAATTAGGTTTAATTGGTACTAGTGCCTCTTATATACCTTATGCCTCAAGATATACAGCACTAGGGCTTTTTTAGATATAAAATAGATTTAAGTATCGAAAATATTAACATTTTCTTGTCGGTAAGCGAACCCAGGACTGGACCCAAATACATTAAAACTCTATAAATTAATACTAGATAAATTAATAAATACTATAAAATAATAAAATGTGTTGGTTCCAAGTCGGGCCGGTGTAAAAATGAACAAAATTCGATAAGATAATAATATAATAATTTTTTTAGAATCTATATGTAAATATATGGTTCATTAATAAATAAATTAATAATCATTTAAATTTCATATATATATATATAAAGATAATATACTTTTAGTATTTTTAATGAATTTTTGTTAGAACTCATCACTAACTTTTCTTATATAAAAAAATATTCAGTTGTATTCTAAACTATCTTATTGTTATAACGTATATAAAATTTTCATAAAAATAAAAATTATTTTTATAAGTTTTTAAATTCTAATTATGCATAATTTTTATTTTAATAGTCGTATAACCTGTTTAAATACAATAATTGAGGTCACTAATCAATAATCATAAATTTAAATTTATATTAATCATATATAAAAGTAAATTCATCTATAATCTTTGCTATTTATTATCAAAATAATTTGATTTTTCTTTTAAATTTTAAACTTTCAAATCCAAAACTATTAAACTAGTAAAAATTATTTAGATCAAATTGTTTTAATTTATATATTTTTATTTTTTAACTAAAATCTCTATATATTAATAATTAGTATTTTATATTATAAATTATTTATTAATTTATAGATAAATTAATATCACTATAAATTAATTAAATATTATGATCCTAATATTATTAATTTATAGAGGTTTTACTGTATTTGGTGTAAATGTACTAATAGCCCAAACTTGAATAAAGACCAACTTGCAAAAACCATATGACAAAACGCAGCGTTTCAAGAAACAGACTCTTTAAACCTCAAAATTTTCAGGAAATCGCAATTTTGCTTAAACCCTATATTCTCATTTGCATCTTCGTCTTCCTCTTACTTCTTTCTACCACACAAAACCACAGTAGCAGCTGTAGCCATGTACAGATCAAAGACAATCCTGTCTTCTATTAGAAAAGCTTACTCACAGATCTCGACTCGGTCGTATCTAAGCAGAACTCAGGTGAATTTTTCATCAAACTCGTTTTCTCCTTTCGACTCATTTGCAATTCCTAGTCGATTTCAGTGGAAATGCCGCACCTTTTCTTCAAAACCAGATTCTATGCTTCATTTAGTACTTGAGAGTGATTGGTCTAAGGAAGTAGAAGAAGGATTGAGGAAACCAGATATGGCTTTAACGCACGAGACTGCTATTTACGTTCTTAGGAAATTGGATAAGCAGCCAGATAAAGCTTATTGCTTTCTTGATTGGGTTTTGAAAGAATCAGGGCTTAGTCCAAGTACTCCACTTTATAGTACAATGTTGAGAATTTTAGTGCAGCAGAGATCTATGAAGCGATTTTGGATGACTCTGAATGAGATGAAAAAAGGAGGGTTTTATTTGGATGAAGAGACATATAAGACTATTCATGGTGAGCTTAATAAGGAGAAATCGAAAGCGGATGCTGTTGCTGTGGCTCATTTCTATGAGAGAATGCTTAAGGAGAACGCTATGTCTGTTGTTGCAGGAAACGTTTCTGCTTCTGTTTTGAAAGTGGATTGGAGTTATGAGGTTGAGAAGGAATTGCAGGAGATGAAACTCGCTTTGTCGGATAATTTTGTTATCAGGGTGTTGAAGGAACTAAGGGAACATCCTTTGAAAGCTTTGGCTTTTTTTCATTGGGTTGGTGGTAGTTCTTCTGGTTATCAACACAGTACTATTACTTATAATGCGGCTCTGAGGGTTTATGCTAGGCCTAATTCGGTTGCAGAGTTTTGGAATGTTGTTGATGAAATGAAGACCGCTGGGCACGAGGTGGATCTTGACACTTATATAAAGGTTTCAAGGCAGTTTCAGAAATCTAGAATGATGACCGAGGCTGTAAAGATTTACGAGTTTATGATGGATAGTCCCTTCAAGCCATCTATTCAAGACTGTAGTCTTCTGTTGAGGTCCTTATCGGCTGGTCCTAACCCAGATTTGGATTTGGTATTTCGGGTTTCGAGGAAATATGAGTCAAGTGGGAATTCTCTCTCAAAGGCTGTTTATGATGGAATCCACAGGTCTTTAACTAGTGTAGGTAGGTTTGAGGAAGCCGAAGAAATCGTGAAGGCTATGAAAAATGCAGGTTATGAGCCGGATAACATCACATACAGCCAACTCGTGTTTGGGCTCTGTAAAGCTAAGAGATTAGAAGAAGCACGCGAAGTCGTAGATAAAATGGAAGCACAAGGATGTTTTTCCGACATAAAAACTTGGACTATTCTGATCCAAGGGCACTGCAAAAACAGTGAATTGGATAAAGCCTTTGCGTGTTTTGCGAATATGCTGGAGAAAGGTTTTGATATCGACTCTGATCTGCTTGATGTCTTAGTTGATGGGTTTCTTAGCCAAAACAGGATAGAAGGTGCATGCAAATTCCTTATGGAAATGGTAAGAAATGCCAATGTAAAGCCTTGGCAAAGCACTTACAAGACTCTTATAGACAAGCTGCTAGAAATCAAGAAGGGCGAAGAAGCGCTAGATCTTCTTCAGATGATGAAGAAGCAAAACTACCCTGCATATGCAGAAGCTTTTGATGGATACCTCGCAAAGTTTGGGACTTTGGAAGACACAAAAAAGTTCTTGGATGTGCTAAGCTCAAAGGAATCTCCTTCCTTTGCAGCCCACTTTCATGTTATCGAAGCTTTCTACCGAGAAGGAAGACTCTCTGATGCGCAAAATCTTCTCTTCATATGTCCCCATCACTTTAAAACACACCCTAAAATAACTGAACTCTTTGGTGCAGCTTGAGGTACTATGTAAACCAATTGTTCTGCAGAGATATGTACATCAAATTCAACTACAAGAGGTCGTCTACTCTTTGAAAGTCCTTCCATGAAACCTCTCTGGAGTAAAACTGTAACACACTCCTCTTGAATAATGTCCATTCATCTCTTCTACTTGTTTGCATGTTACATGACCTGTAGGGTTATGAAGAAACAGTCTATAGTAAGTTGATTTTATAGGCTTTGTTGATGGAATTGAAGGATTCATAAACTGCTTTTTTCAATTGTTGAGCTCTCTATCTCTCTCTCGTTCTTGTTGATGGAATTGAATTGGTCATTATTTTCACTAGAGAATGCAGTTATAGATTGAGGTATTGCTCAAGTCCCACAGTAGATTAGGACCAAATAGATTAATTTTGATTCTTCAGGGTATCTGGTAAGAACTTGACAATAAGTGGAGATCAAATGAAAAGTCTTTCTCTTCACTTTCAATCTACATTGAGGATCATGGAGAAGGTTTCTGATAACAACTAAGCTATATAGATCATAGAAGAACAATTGTTTTGAAGGATCTTGATGCTTTAAGTTGGTAATCTTGTTTCTTGTTACATAAAAATGGAAATGTATTTAGATTCTCGTAACTTGTTAATATGATTCTTATTAAATCACAATCACATAGAAAGGGGTGATTTTGCAATATATTTTTTAAAAAATGTGAATATAAGACGACAAGAAAAGTCATAAAACTCTTATCCGAATATAAACCGCCCGACTTGTCGTCTGCCATTGGCCATGTGAAGTTTGTTGCAGAAATCAGATAAGCTTAAGTGTTTCTTCTTCACGCATGGGACTGTCTGATTTATCAGCCAAGTGTTGTAGTCTCTTACTCTAGACATTGTTACCTTTGTTTGTTTTTGATATAAATCAATTTCTCCTTCTCTCTTTTACCATATCTTTCTGTGGTGCATTTTACATGGTACAAAAACCCTTCATGGAAACTTTAAAATATTTTTCTATGTATAAAATGTGTGTTTTTCCAAATACATAAATTGTGTTTGAAACAATCAAGATTTTAATAATGCCGATTAACAAAACATGTCCATTTGTTTTGGTCGGGTCAGATTTATACATACAGTAAAACCTCTATAAATTAATAATGTTGAGACCATAATATTTTATTAATTTATAGTGATATTAATTTTTAGTATAAAATAATATTTATTAATTTATAGAGAGTTATTAAAAATTAAAAATATATAAATTAACAAAATTTGATCTACATAAAATTCATGTTTTGGATATTATAAACAGTCTATACGACTATTGAAAGAAAAATTATGCATATTTAGAATTTAAAAATTTATAAAAAATTTTGTTTATTTTCATGACAAATTTATAGACGATATAACAATACAAAAAATTTAAAACACAACAAAATCTTTTCTTATATAAGAAAAGTTAGTAATGAGTTCTAACAGAAATTTATTAAAAATAGTAATAGTATATTATATATATATGTGAAAATTTACATAATTATTAATTTATGTTATTAATGGGACCATATATTTATACAGAAATTTTTTAAAAATTATTATCTTATCGATTTTTGTTCATTTTTACACCGGTCCGATTTGGAACCAGTAAATTTTATTATTTTATAGTGTTTATTAATTTATCGAGTATTAATTTATAAATGTTTTACTGTATTATAAAAACTTTAAGGTGTATTTTGAACCGATTTAATAAAACCTGACCGGATTGAGCTGGTTCAACTCCATCAAAACATTTTTACTAGAGTGCTGACGTTTAACCAGTTTATTCGCACTAAAGTTAGATTTGTGTCCACTTTGGCCTTACATTTTCAATTCCTCCAACTTTTTAACTGTAAAAGATTAGAAGATTTATTTGCTTCATGACACATGATTATGACATTTGTCTCTTAATTATATCCAACGATTTCGAGTAAATCGAATTTTTCAAGAAAATGGTTGCATCAAATTTTAAACATACATTATCAACAAAGTAACTTTTTTTTTGTGTGGCTATGTTGAAAAAGCAGTTTCCCTGGTATTGTAAAGGTTTTATAACCTCTCAAAGGCTCAAGCTTCTAAGCTCTTTGTCAAAAATACCAAATCACATAAACAGAGGAAGAATAATACTTAGAGGAAGAAGATAAAACAGAGCAAGAAGGAAGAAGAGGAGCACACACAAGCATTTGTTCACCCAGTTCACGGTGTTAATGAACCGCTACATCTGGTTAGGATCTTTCGATCCACATCTCTACTATGAAGAAGAAGGGTATTACAAGATATATAAGTGATTCACTCTCAAGAACTCACTCTGTTTCATACCCCTGTTCTAACAGAGAAAACCTACCAATAAAACTTATACTTTTACATGTTTTCTCTCACCCTTCTATCTACACTGCTTGTGTCTCTCTTGTATTCTTTTGCTTCTCTTCTTTTTCCGCTTCTCACACTTAGAACACACCTTTATAGTCACGTCTAAAACCCTAAGGTTGTGTGCTGTTGCCAACTGTCCTTAGACACAAGAAGACAAACTGTCATTAGATGCCATAACTTGTGCTTCTTTGTGGTCCACAAGATAATTCAACCAGAGTGCAATTTATATTTAACTCTAGTTCACATTTGCTTGACTTGTGTTTGGTCTTGATAACATGAACATCAAGTTCTCATCTTCACAGGTATAATGGTCATTTCAAGTTTGTTACATTTGCCCCAATTTTTATAAAATCAACGAATGGGTTATGCATATTTCGAGTTTCAGTCCGGTCCTGTGCCTAACCTTTGAACCAAAGAAAGCAATTCAATTCTTGTTTTTTAGGGCCTCAAGTTGTGATATTCTTTGGACTAATTCTTTACGAAAAATGTGCAAGTTGCTCAACAACTTTTCAACTATACATTTCGGTCCTCATGAGTATGTCGCCCAAAATTAAGTAACACAGCTTCTGTAGTCAAACAAGAAAAACTTAATAAAAAGCTGTCATTTGTTCTTGCCATGTATGTTGCTTTACCATATTATTAAATTACTCATCAATATAAAATTTTCGTAGTTATTAAATTACTCATCAATATAAAATTTTCGTAGGAACTTTTATATAATAAAGTACAGTTACATCTTCGACTATCATTTTAGGCGTTTTACCTTTAATTGCGTTATTAGATGTTTAGAACCTTGGGGCTTTGGTCAAATCAAATCGTTTCACAATTAATATTTAATAAATTTTTGGCTTTGGTCCTTTGGAATAATTAAAGAAGTATTCATTCCTCGAATTTGAGTCATAGCTTAATGCGTTTCTCAGGACATTGGTCAACTCGTTTCACAATAAATAACCTGTTATTAACTTTGGTACATTCGATTCTAATTAAAACATTCCGAAACTCGAAACTTCAATCGCCAATTGTCTTATACGTTTTCTGCATGGGATGTATCATGTTACATTCCCTTTTTAATAGTTAGTTTTAAACTGAGTTGGATATATGTCATCATGACTAGACATAAGATAAGACAAAAAAAAAAACCAAACTAATTTTATAATACTAAAGAAACTTATAAACAAACAAAACTAAATAAACTTTACAAACTACAAATAAAACAAAAACCTCTGAATCAATGAAAACAAAAAAAATGTCTAACGTGTGAGAAACACATCCACTGATCTATACAACACACACGTATACTCGCGTCTGACTTCGACACGTTTCACGTCTGGAACGGTCGCAACGTACCACGTATTGCAAAAAACTAACGTTGTACATATCTTAACGGCAAAGTTAACGGTTTTATAACCGGCCGGAAAAAAAAAATCCGTTTTCTTCTCCGTTTAACCACCGAACTCAAATTTCACTAATTTTCCTTAACTCTTCTCTTCACAAACAACACATTATCAAACCCTATAAAAACCCTAAATTTGATTTTACTTCTTCTTTTTCTCACAATTATTTTCTAAAAAAGCATTTTGATTTTTCTCCGTCAACGTTATTGCCAGATGAGCTTGGAGTCTCTGTTGTGAACACGGCAGTTACAGCAACGAGAATATTCTCCCGCTCTCATACGGAATCTACTGAGAAGATTCTCCGCCGGAGGCAAACAATACAGAGGCGGAGAAGGAGAAGCCACGACGGAGAATGGTGACTTCGGTGATAGATCGCCGCCGCTAGATCTTGGTGACATGAGCTTAGGAGGCGACAAAATAGCTCGGATCTTACCTCCGTTAACGCGATCGTATTCTTCGACGATGTTCGTCAGGTCTTCGTCGGATTTGACGGAGATTAGTGTCTCGAGATCTCCATCTGGTAATTGACACTTTAATTCAACGGAGTATCCACAGAACTCTTCCAATTTCACCATCAGCTCTGAAGAAGAAGAAGTAAAATCAATTTCGCTAAATTGGGAAAGATATATGAAATCGAATTTGGGGAAAAACTTGAACGGACCTGAGAAAGAGATTGAATGATGAACGGAGAGTACTCTAGTGAAACCGCCGACGTAACGGAGCTTTCCATCGATAGAACGAGGGAGAATTCTGCCGCCGTAACTACAGAGGAACTTGAGACTGTTTTCGCCGTTCTTCGTTTTCCGATTTTCAGCTACGGCCACCATTGTTAGGGCTTTTCGCTCGGAAGCTTTTGGTTTTCAAAATTCTCTTTGTATTTTTTTTTGGTTTCTTCTTTTTCCTTAAACCGAGAATTATGGGGGTCGAAGGGAACGTATTTATAAGGAGGAAATGACGTCATTGTATGACCCACTCGTATATAGAGATGAAAATATTCGTTTATTTGTTGGACATTCAGGGGTGTTTTAGACAATTTTGTTATCACTAATGGAATATTCTTTTTCTTCTTTCAATGTATCTAGCAAAGAAATCGAGTTGGTATAATTTTCTAGTAATTTAAAGTGGCTCATATTTATTGGCTATTCTAATGTCGATTCGTATGTACAACCTCCGACCCACATCTTCCCATGTGAATGAATCGTGTTTAATTTGTTTTGAACGAATTTGGTGGATAACAATAATTGAGATTTTCGTTAGATAAAAAGAAAAGTTTAAAATTTTTGATGTTCTTTTTTTTTTTTTGATGTTTATATAACGGTTAATCATATAGTTTCAAAATCCAATAAAAAGTTAGTTACTATGAAAATCATTTCTATTAAATTACACAAATAATATAGAAAATATGGTTGTGAATGATTACTAGGAAATCAAAACTACCAATTCTAAAGAGGCCACAAGCATATTTTTCTATATTATTTGTGTAATTTTAAATGGTTTTCTTTTTTCGCTTTCTTTTTAAAGCATAATAGTCATTGGGAAAAAAGAAGAATCAAACAGTTTATTAGGCATAACACATCGAAATATAGTTTTTAATTGATTGATATTTCTATTTAATCACTAAAGTGTTATTACTTATTAGACCAAATGATCCTCTGACCCAATAGTCTAACCGTCTTTTAACAGAAACAAAATAGTCGAACCGCGAAAATCCTCTTAACAGAACATTTTTCTTTTCTTTTAAAATTATAAATTCCCTTATAAAGAAGCCGAGAGAAAAAAATATATATATAAATACTGAAAAGAGAATCACTAAAATCAAATCGGAGTTTTCTCATTTCTCGGCGGAAAAAAAAGAAAACGCAGAGAGAAAGAGAGAAAGAAAAAGAAAACGAGAAAGAAAATGGCAAATACGGCGAGCTTGGCGTCGGGTCCCGATGGCCGGAAACGGCGCGTGAGCTACTTCTACGAGCGAGTGTATCCTTTAGATGAGACCGCAAGCGGCCAGACTTTCGAGCTCATCCTCAAATATCAGCTCCAATACAAGATGGAAATGTGCCGCCCAATCTTTGCCGTCGATTCCGATCTCCTAAAATTTCACACGCCGGAGTATCTCCAATTCTTGTCCAGCCTCAGGCCGATAACCATAACTGATTTCCGTGCGTGTGCTGGTGGTTCTATTAGCGCCGCCGTCAAATTGAACCGTAATGAAACCGATATCGCCATCAACTGGGCCGGCGGGATGAGCAGTGTCAAGCCTGATAAGGCTTCTAGCTTTGGCTTCGTCAATGACGTTGTGCTTGGGATTCTCGAGTTGCTCAAGAATTTCAAGGTAACACTTTATTCGGATGATTAAACTGCGGAATATAATTTGCAATTTCCTATACTTAGTATTCAGATTAAGCTATTTGATTCTTGAATCTTGTACTGTATTGAAAGTGGTTATTCATACGAATGAGATGTTTCTGGGAGTATTAAGTGTGGAAATTTATGTTATTAGCTATTGAATTAGTTTCTGGGAATATGTTGTTCTTGAGACTGAATGCTTTGTTAGATGTTGCTGGGAATATAAGTGTAAATTAGTTTCTGGGAATATGTTGTTCTTGAGACTGAATGCTTTGTTAATTTTGTGTGTGTTTGACAGAGAGTTCTCTACATAGATATTGGCTATGAACGTGCGGATGGAGTGGAAGAAGCATTTTACAACACTCCCAGAGTTATGACTGTTTCTTTCCACACATTTTTCCAAAACATACTTTTACCAAGTTACGGAGACAGTAGAGAGTTGTATTCTCTAAATGCGCCATTGAACGATGCTCTGAGTGATGCTGGTCTTCACAATTTATTCGTACCTGTTATCAACAAGGCTATGGAAGTTTATCAGCCAGAAGTCATTGTTCTTCAGTGTGGGGCTGATTCATTAGCTGGTGATTCCCATGGTAGATTTAACTTGAAAGTCAAAGGTCACGGTGATTGCGTCCAGTACATAAGATCTTTTAATCTTCCTCTCATGCTCTTGGGTGGTGGACATTCTTATCCTCTACATGTATCCCGTTGCTGGTGCTACGAGGTCTCTTTCATCTCTTTGGTAACTTGGACTATATATGTTGTTTATATATCATACAATGACTTGTTCTTGAAAGCTGCTATTTTCTTGTTGCCTTGTTTACAGACAGCGGTTGCAATTGGGTGTGGAGAACAATTTGAAAACGAACTCAGAGTCAATGAGTTTCCTTTCAAGCCAAATACACTGCCGGATTTAAACACACCAAGAGATATTGCGAGAACAAGGTAGACCTTCTAAGATATTTCTAAACTTCTTTGGCATTCCTCATCCTTCTCTTATATCGACTTAACTTACCTTGTTTCCGTCAATTACAGGGACAGATTACTAATGCAACTTTCACAAATAATACACGTGCCTAGTGTACAGTTTCAAGACACTCCACCAATCAGTCAAGCCATAGAACCAGTACATCTTCAATCATTCATTCATTACTGTTATACCTTTCTCTTTTCTGTGTTGCTATGTTTGTCCTGTGAGGGTTTTAAGATTTCACATGTCATACATGTAGGCGGAAGTGGACATGGAGAAGAGACAAGTTGTACTTCAATTTGAAGCGATCCAAGCTATGAATCAGACTCTGACAAGGATTGGCATTTCTCGGATAAGACCATTGGTAAAAATGTCATAAAAAAAAAACAGGATTCTTCATACTTAGATTTCACCTTTTGCGAGTTGTTTTACAAACATGTACATAAAGAAGGGCGATTGATGTATAAGCATAGTACACGTACTAGTAAAGAAATCAACATTGTATAATCTCAGCTTGAGTATAATAACAGTCAAATATTATCGGAAATTCAAACACAGGTTGTTGTCAAAAGTCTTCAAAACATCATTATCATTTAAGTTTTATTGTATTCCTTGATATGCTTATGAAGAGTAAAACAAAGCTCAACTTTCATAATTCTTACCCTGTAACAAGTTAGAATCACTATATAAGTTATCTGTTGGAACCTCTAGGCTCCATGTGATCAGCTAAAATTATTAATCAGGTAGAAATGTGTTTCCTTTTATAGCTTTGAAAATCTTTAGGGAAATTGTTTAATCAAGTCATTTTATTGCAATCTTCAAAGTTTAAAGCTATTTTACATCAAAATAAACTTAGTCTAGTCTTATTTTATCCACAAAAGTCAACCTACTCACAAAGATATAGAGATCTTAACGCCCAAATTTACTCACCTTTATTTCTTATCTGAAAGGAGGTTGTAGATAACATGTTAGTAAAAATTTAACTTGGATTCAAAAATTTAACATTTTAAATTTTCTCGTTTCATGTAAAATTTTATATAAATTAAAATTACAGAAGTATTGAACGTAAAACAGTAACAAAATGATATCGATACAAATTTTTTCATAACCGCGAATCCTCTAACCGAATAGTCAAACAGTTTGACGCAAACCGGAAGAATCCCTAAAGCCGTTTCTGAAATTTTAAATACAGAGAAAAGTATTAAAATCAAATCGGAGCTATCTTTTTTTTTGGCGGAAAAAGAAAACGAAGAGAAAAAGAAGATGCAAACTACGGCAAGCTTAGCGTCGGGTCCCGACGGCCGGCAACGTCGTGTGAGCTATTTCTACGAGCCAAAGATCGGTGACTACTTCTACGGCAATGACCAGCCAACGAAACGAGAACGGATTCGTATGACTCACACCCTCATTCTCAGCTATAACCTCGATCGCTACATCGACGAAATTAACCGCCCAGACTTTGCCGCTGCTTCCGATTTCGAAACTTTTCACTCGCCGGAGTAAGTCAAATTCCTCTCATCCGTCACGCCGGCAACCATAACCAATCCTTCCGTCACACAAGACCTCGAGCGCTTCAACATAAATGTGGAATGCGACGGCCCTGTCTACCATAACCTCTTCGATTATTGCCGTGCCTACGCTGGTGGTTCTATTAGCGCCGCCGCTAAATTAAACCGTCGGGAAGCTGATATCGCCATCAATTGGGCCGGCGGGATGAGCTGTGTCAAGAATGATAAAGCTTCTGGCTTTGGCTTCGTCAATGACACCGTTCTTGCGATTCTCGAGCTGCTCAAGACTTTCAAGGTTACAGTTTCATATAATTAACTGCAGAATTTGCAATTTCCTAAACTTTAGAATTCAGATTAAGCTATTTGATTCTTGTGAATCTTGATGCGTCCTATATTAGAAATTTTCCATGAATCAGCTATTGAATTAGTTTCTGGGAATATAGGTGTGGAGTTTTAGGTTATTAGCTATTGAATTAGTTTCTGGGAAGCGTGATCTGAGACTGAATGCTTTGTAAATTTTGTTTTTTTTGACAGAGAGTTATGTACATAGATATTGGCTATCACCATGGAGATGGAGTAGAAGATGCATTTTACGACACTGACAGAGTTATGACTATTTCTTTCCACAAAGCTGGTGACTCTGGAAACATAGGAGACTTAGGAGTACACGAAGGAAAATACTATTCTCTGAATGCACCATTAAAGGATGGTCGACATGATGCAAGTCAGGACCGAGCTTTCTTTCTTTTTGTTTTATAAGCTTGAAGCTTTGGTCTACATGCAGCTCGTGAGAGATGATTGCAGGATCGATCCATGGCATGTCCTCGATGGACCAAGCGAACTTTTATGTCTTGATAAAAATTCAACTAGCTTTTTGTGTAGTTTTGTTCTTAGTCCCGAACCAATTTTCACCCTGCGTTCTGGGTGTTCTTGATCGATAAAGACTTCCATGGACACCTCATCAGATTGTTGTGCACTAGGAAATGCTGAATCCTTTTGTGCCCTGGGGCTAATTAATTGATGTTGATTTTTTAGCATGTGACTCGTGAGGTAGCAAGGCCAAAACATTTTCTGATCTCTTTTGACTGTTCCTACTCCATTAGGAATTGGAAATTTCACACACTAGTGATATGTTGAAGGTACTGTTTTCATTTAGTATATCCAAGGGGTGCTCAGAATAACATTGAACGCACCTGGTCGATCAAAAACTGTGAACTCGACCATTTTTGAAACTTCTTCTGCAAGCACATGTAAATTGATTGTGCCAAGTGACATTGATGTTTCGCTTGTGAAAACAATAAGCGGTGTTGGTGATCCAACTATGTCCGTCCTTTTAATCCTCATCTTTTGTAAAGTACTTATAAAAATGAGGTCACTGAGCTCCTAGTATCAATTAAGACTTTGGAAGCTTCATAGTTCGGAATATCAAGAGTTATTACCAACGTATCATCATGTGGTTTTGCGAGGTGCTGAGTACCAAAAACTTCAAAGGTTAGCAAAGTATTGGACTTGATTCCCCTTGGCTCTTTACTCACTTCCATAACAAGCGGCTCGCTTATGCTATTTGAAAGTGTGAACCGTGTCTTGACACAACTTTTACCCCCAATGATTACATATATTCTTTCTTTGGAAGGTTTTGTTGGAGTATGCTCAGAAGTTTTTGGTTTTTTCACCAATGGCTCAAAATATTTCTCTTCGCGGTTCTTGTGATATTGCTCGATGAACTCGTTGATCTTAAAATCTGTGAGGTCACCAGAGGACAATAGCTCGGCCAATTGATTTTTGAGGACACTGCAGTCTTTGGTGCTATGCCCATTTACTCGGTGGATATCGCAATAAGAATTCTCAACGTGAACCCAAGTATTTGAAGAAGGGGATCCGAGCTTTCCTTTTTCAGAAGAGGATCGCCCAGCACTATTGTTGTATGGGGAAGCCCCGAAGTGTTTGGTATCTTTAACGGTCTTTGGCTCGAACTTTTTAGTTATTGGCATGACTCCAGGCTTGATGGTTCGATACTTCTTGTCGAAGGTGACATTTTCCTCTTCGGCCTCAATCCAATTGTTTGCTCTAAATAAAGCATCATGAATGGTATTCGGCTTATTAACTTTGAGTTCCAAGCAAAATCTTGATTCATGCCTTAGACCATTACGTAATGCTGCCAGCGCATTGGTTTAGGAAATTCTCGGAATCTTGGACAAGATGGCAATATGCTTTCTTAAAGGTTCCTGAGGACCCTCAGATAAATTCTAGAGATCGATATCCATTTTACCCTTCTCCATGAGTACAGAGTATTGCATGATAAAAGCCGATGATAACTGATCAAAGCTATTGATCGAAGCGGACTCAAGTTAAGTAAATCACAAGAGGGTTTGGCCAGAGAGATTCTCTGAGAAAAACTTGCAATAACATGCATCATCTTCGTGTGCTTCGAGTTCAATTCGTCTAGGTGTAATACAGAAAGAAACTAGATGGCTCTTAGGATCGATTATCTCATCATAGGTCAGCAGATCAACTCTTCGCGCATCTTTAATCCTAAAGTTAGCCTTCCGCAGAGTAAACGGTAAACGACGAGTTTCCTTAATCACTTTTTCTACATTGGGAGCTGAACTAGATGCTTGGTGGAACTTTGACTTCATGTGTCTCCCAATTCAGTCGGGAGATCATTGTTGTTGTTCATCACTTCTGTCGCAATTACATGATTACCTCTGTTGCCCACCAAATCACTGGTTAGATTTTCACCTCCACCTGGATTGCTTCCGGCTTGTGCCATTATCATTTGGTTGGTCGGCGTCGAAAGGTTGATATTTTGAGAAGGATTCACAGGGGTTTGAGGGTTGAAACTCCTTGTGGTCCCAAATAGCACATGGGAGCTATGACTCCCAGAAAAATTTCCAGCAGAAACTGAATCCAAATGAGAATAAATGATTGCTTGGCTATTATTTAGATTTACCTCACAGTCTTTAAAATAGGTCATCTCCTTCTCAATGGTACTGAGTTTTATGGAAAGATCAGTTGTGCTCTGAGAAATTGTTGTAAGTGTTGCCTTGATGGTAGTGATAGTGATGTGATCATGCCAAGCACAATGAAAAAGTAGCTTGAACCGGAGCAGCTTATAGCCGAGGAAGCTAAGAAGAAATGGATTAGCTCAACAACAATATTTGATCCGGGAATATTAAGAGGATCTCTCGAACTTTGGAGGTTGTATCAGGTCCACATTGGTCATGATACACGTTCGAGAAAGCTAGTGCATGGCCATATGATCTACTTGCACTCTTTTTCCCTTATCTCGATTTTGTCTCATTGGGTTTTCCGAGTAAGGTTTTTAATGAGGTTTGTGGTTTATATGTTCATATTTGCCATGACCTAGTTCTGATCCATCAAGGCCCATTTATATGACATTTTGGGCGTCCCTATCTCTTATATTTCTATCTATTTTATTTTAAACTTTTTCTTTTAAATTCTGCATGGTCTTGTGTGAGTTCCGAGGCATGTCTCGTAACTCCATACTCTTTTATTGCTTCTTCTTATTCTCTTTTCTTTATAGTCGGATCTGAACTCTTTGTTTTAGTTGTCAAACTTTTATTTTCAAAACTCTTTTTACTTGTTTGATCATTTCTTGCTCAAAGTGTCGGGTCTTCATTTCTTCACACCGAGCAAGTCGATAGTCTAAGGATCAGTCATAGTCCTTAAGAAGTATCACTCACTTCCACCCCTTGTTCGAAGTATTGGGTCTTTACCCTCTCCTGGAAAAGCTTGAAGTCTAAAGGTCTTTCACAACCTTTGGAAGTTTCACATCGATCCATAAAACCCATCAGACCATACTCGCCATTTCACATCATTTCATCACTTCCGCATTCATCATCTCTTCACTCCGACCATCACAACCTCTTGGAGAGCATTCAGGGACGTGATCCTCACCAGGATCATATCAAATAGCATTGTTGTTGACATTAGTATTGCCATCATTTCCGCCAGCCATGATGAATTTCTTGATGAGGAGAACTGTTCTGAAAATGTAGATTTGTAAATTGAAAGTCTGATTCTCCCCAGAGGCGGCGCCAAAATATGGATATTGGATCACAGACCTAATAATATATTGAATTGTTTAAAGAAATAAAATAAAATTTGCTTAAGATAATGATTGAAAATGGAAATAGTTTTGCTAACAGAAAAGTATAAATTTGTTTATATTGATTTCTAGTGGAAAAATGATTGACCTCCTTACAAGACTATGAAAGTCTATCTTTATACACGAATTAAAGAATAAATGTTAAGAATAAATACTAATTAATCCTATGGTTCTTCTTTAATTCGTCGGTTTCGATTTGGTCTTTAATGTTGTAACATCTTGACTTTTGAATGATTTTCTCCTTCAGCTCGTAGATTCACCTCGATTCGTGGACACTCTTCGCTTCACTTGCTTCTTTCTTCCACGAGGCTTCACCACTGATCGGACCCCAGTTTGCTCTCTTGAGCTCTCTTGCAGTTTGCCCGTCTTTACTTACTCTGAACTGACCCAACTCTTTCTTTGATCTACTGAAATGGACGACATGTGTCATAATTGGAGAGAGTATATCCTCGGTTCGGATCCGGTATCAACAATTTGGGGAGCCCCACGCCCCATCCAATCGCCGGCTGGGTCATATAGAGCCATTCGTTGAATGATTTTGGCTTTGATCTCGAATAGATCTTCGGCCTCTATTCGAGCCATTTTTAAGAGATTTTATGGTGCCAAACGACCAATTATATGCAACTGTTTTTTATGTTTGATTTTTACCTTCTTACCAAACAATCAAGTTAGAAATTATATTTTTTTATATTAAATATCAAATTAAAGATAGATTCAACTCACTAATTTTTTTTTTACAATATTAAATAAAAAATAACTAAAACACTTAATACCCCGCTTATGGCGCGGGAACATCACCTATTATGTTTGAAATAAACTGTTTCCGAAAAAAACAGTTTGACCCAATGGACAGAAAAAGGGTTCGTGTGTTTTAAAAATGGGTTGATGGATCTCGTTATGTCTTATGATTATTCTTAAGATTAGTAGAAGATTAAAAAATTAAGCAACTGAAATTGAAACTTAACTTGTTTGGAGTACTTTGCCTTACTTAATTTGAAATCATTTTAGAAACTGAATAATTGGATGGCAATTGGTGTAATTGGATGGCAATTGATGTAATTAGATGATTTTTTTTCGATTGTCTAAAAATGTACTCCTCAAATGTTATATATAAGATATCAGCTAATGATGGCGGGGCAAGCGCCTAACAAATTATTAGGAGATTAAACCAAGATTAATCTGGGATTCATTTTAGGCAATTTTAATGCAATAACGTATACATATATTTGTGGCCCCTAAGTTGGTTGTCTTCGGATGGCCCAATTCTCGTATGATTGTGTTTCGCAATTTGATTTTGATTAAGTGTTTAAATCAACTATTAGATATAAAATGCATACATGATATAGAAAACGTCGAGAGAAAATTCATGTGTTAAACATGTTAAAACAATTTTATCTTGCACATCGAGAACGTATAGAGAAAACATAATAATTTCTTTGTTTCTTTTATCGTGCCAATTTAATTCTGAGGAAGAAAACAATTAAAAGCATTTTTCAATAGAAAATATCCGAATATCAATTAAACAAAAAAAAAAAAAAAAAAAATCCACTAGAGGAATAACTTAAGATAACATAGTTAGATGTAGCTTTAACGTAAGCTAACTAGGTTGAGGGAGAGGGTTTGGTCCGACGTTTCTTCTTCTGCTTCTGCTTACTGGAGAGACGTAGTGGCCTTTTCTTACAAACAGAACATATTTGAGAAGGGGTCTCCACTTGCGAGCTTATGCTTGGCTCATTGAGAGGGCTCCCTCCAGTTGATAGACTCTTCCAAAGCCAAATTGAACTTGCAGTATGAAGTAACTGCCCTGATGTGTTCTGAGGGTGAGCTAAGAGAATATTGTTGTGTCTCTTGCTTAAAGAAACAAGACCGGAGACAAAGTCACGGTTATGAGAGATATCTTCTGTGATGACCATCAAATTCGTTGGTTCATCACGATGAGCGATTCCCCACAAGTAAACGTCCTGAAACATCATAGTAACCTTTTGTTTACTAGTTTCTGAAAATAGCAAAAAGGAGATCAGAATTGTTCAAAATAATAAGTAAATGAGAAAGTGTGTTAATTAAGGTTTAAAGTGAGGAATTAATTAACCTGCGTTCAGAAGTTGGATTTTGAGCTTGTCAAAGTCTTTTTTCTTCTGCTCCGCAAGAGAATAAGCAACCAATAGAAATACTACCATTGTAACCCATATTCTTGAGAGCTAAAGTGATAGCTGCATAGATGGAATCAATGCTACCACCATTAGGAATTGGGCAATCATCCAGGTCCCAGAAGACCCCTGTCATCGCCTCTGCGAAGTTTTTAGGAAAAACAAATTAATTCAATTTGATTTTCTATGACAGTTTAATAAGACACGAAACTTTCTGATCCATTAAAACAAACAATCAGATCCGCTAGTTTAATACTATAGATCGATCACGATGTACTGTAATCAAGTAGGGACAGAGCTTACCAGAGAATTCGCTGGAGTCGAAAGACATGTTTCGGCGGAGGAAAATATGTTTTTTTTTCTTTGCGGGTAAGAGAGGGTTCTGGTTATTTATAGGGAAAGTATAGGGTTTAAAGGGCGATTTTGTTAACGTCGAATTGACCAAACTATCCCTAACCTTTTCCACTTTATACTGTTATTATTATACTCATCATAATTTATGAGGAGAATCCTACCTAAATTAAAACAAGATTCATTAACATTAACAATGCTAAAAATAAGAAAAGAAAAATAAATTAATTGATTATACTATAAATTTTTAATATTATAATTAATTAATTTATGTTAACCTTTTTAATATAACAACAGTATTAATAATATTGTTTTATTATGTTATTTTTGTTTTAATTTTCGTTAATAATATAAATAAAATTATATATTTGTATCTAAAATTATGAAAATAAAAAAATATATTATAATAAGAAAAATTATTTTATCTAAATAAAAACTATTTTCTATATATATATATATATTTTTTAATATAATAGTGTTATTATTTTCTGAAACTACGTTTGTAAACATTTTTCCTCTAGTTTGGACTATCAATTGTGGAGTGAGTATCTAATATTAATGTTTGGTTGGTAAAAAAAATTAAAATTTTTATTATTGTAAATATAACATTTAATTAATGTAATATTTATTTTTGTTTAATAATTTTTATTTACAGAAGATAATTTTTATTCTTAATTTTAAAAAATATTATTTTTATATTATATTTTGTTTTATTTTATTTTACTTAGTTTTTGTTTTTTTGTTATGGTTTTTTAGTTTTTTCTAATTAAATTAAAAAAATAATAATTGTTTAAAAAATAAATTGATTTTTGTTAACGGTGTTAGATGTTGACTGTTAGGCAATCCAACCTTACACACATTTTAGATTATTTGAAGGTTTGTTTTGAAAAAACAATTTAGTTGGAGGTTTTAAGTGGAAACACAAAAAGTTGAATGTTTAAGTTGGAAAAATATTCAAAGTTGAAGATTTTGCATGGTATTTTCCCTTTAATTAATAACATTCGAAAATAAGCTTATTAAATGAGACTCGGATTAAACCCACTCCGCTCTAAATCCTGACATAAATTCAAATTTCCCGTTTCCAAAGTTTAAACTTTAAAGCTATTTTACATCAAAATAAAGTCAGACTAGTCTTATTTTATCCACAAAAGTCAACATACTCACAAAGATATAGTCGACATGATGCAAGTCTTCAGAGTTTATTCGTACCTGTTATACAAGGCTATAGAAGTGTATCAGCCAGAAGTCATTGTCCTTCAGTGTGGGGCTGATTCAGTAGCTAGTGATCCGTATGGTACATTTAACTTGACTGTTTTAAGGGTCATGGTGATTGCGTCCAGTACATAAGATCTTTTAATGTTCCTCTCATGCTCTTGGGTGGTGGTGATTTTAATATTCCAAATATTGTTCGTTGCTGGTGCTATGAGGTCTCTTTCTTCATATCTTTTGTAACTTGGACTATGTTGGGTTGCATATATGTTACAAAGTCTTGTTCTTGTTACCTTGCTGCAGACTGCTATTGCTGTTGGAGAAGAAATTGACAATCTTCTCCCATTTCATGAGTACATGAACTGTTTCGATCCAGTTTACGAGCTTCATATAAAGCCAAACAAGCTACCAAATTTAAACACACCACAAGATATTGCGGCTGCAAGGTAACCTTCTAGTAAAGACATATCTACTTGGTGCCAATAATAGTTTATATGTTCACAACTTTTGCTTTATTACTCTCTTTGGCATTCTTGTTCCTTCTCTTACCTAACTATGGATCTCTAAGGCTTTTAAATTATTTGTGCCTTCAATTACAGGGACAGGTTACTATTGCAACTTTCAATTGTAGGGCACGCACCTATCGTACAATTTCAAGACACTCCATCAACCAGTCAAGCCATAGAAGCGCTAAAATCTACAATCATTCATTCGTTGCTGTCATATATTCCTAGTCTGTTTTTTCCTATGAGGTTATTAAGATTCACATCTCATATCTTTAGGCGGAAGTGGACTAGGAGATGAGACTCTGAAGAGGATTGGCATTTTTTCGGATAAGGCCAATGGTAAAGTGACATAGGAAAAGGATTCTTCATACTTAGATTTCACGTTTCTGTGAGTTGTTTTACAAACATGTACATCAAGAAAAACAATAGCTGTATAAGTATAGCACACACATACTATTAACAAAATCAACATTGTGATTAGCTTGAGTATAATAACAGTCAAATGTTATAGGAAATTCAAACACAGGTTGTTGTCAAGAGTATTCAAAACATCATCATCATCTAAGCTTTTAGCGTATTCCTTGATATGCTTATGAAGAGTAAAATAGAGCTCCACCTTTAGTTAGAATCACTATATAAGTTATCTGTTGGAACCTCTAGGCTCCATGTGATCAGCTAAAATTATTAATCAGGTAGAAATATGTGTATCCTTTTATATATACATATAAAAAAAACTATATGTATATATATATATATATCGCATTGTTCGTAACCGACTCTCCTCGTTCCAAGCTCAACTTAGTGAAAGCCTACAACTCTCATTTGCTACAATAAGTTTCTATTTGGCTTGTTCTTAAACTTTTTTGATGTTTTTATTAAATTTAGTTAAAGTAAAACTAAGGATGCATTCTATGTAACACATGTTTTTTGGTGAGTATAATTTTACATTCATACAAAAAAAAAAAAAAAACTATAGGAAGAAATACAACCAAAAGAAACCAAAACAAAAAATACTAAACCAATAAAACTATAGATTAAATTGGCAAAATCATTTATTGTGATTACTCTACTAACAAAAGAGGAAGGAGAAAGATAAATCCTATAACATAGAGTGATCACAATAAATCCTATAATTGGCAAAATCAGTTATTGTGATCACCCTACTAACAAGAAAGGGCTAAAAATTTATGAGATTCAAATCCCAAAAAGAAAGCTATAGCAAAGCATAAGGTGAAAACCACTTCTTTTTTTTTTTACAATGTTTATAATTACCTGAATTGAACCGGATCAAATTTGTTCAAAACCGCGAAAATCTTCTAACCGAATAGTCAAACAGTTTGACTCAAAGTGGAAGAATCCATAAAGCCGTTATTGAAATATTTAGTTTTCTTTTTAAATAATAAATGCAACAGAAAAGAATCAAATCGGAGCAATCTCGTTTCTTGGCGGAAAAACAAAGAGAAAGAGAAAGAAGATGCAAAATTCGGCGAGCTTAGCGTCGGGTCCTGACGGCCGGAAACGTCGTGTGAGTTACTTCTACGAGCCAAAGATCGGTGAGTACTTCTACGGCGATGACCATCAAAAGACACGAGAGCGGATTCGTATGACTCACACACTCATCCTCAGCTATAAGCTCGATCGCTACATCGACGAAATTAAGCCCCCAGACTTTGCCGCTGCTTCCGATTTCGAAATTTATCACTCGCCGGAGTATGTCAAATTCCTCTCATCCGTATCGCCGGAGACCATAACCAATCCTTCTGTCTCCCAATACTTCGAGCGCTTCAACATAGATTTGGAATGCGATGGCCCTGTCTACCATAACCTCTTCGATTATTGCCGCGCGTACGCTGGTGGTTCTATTAGCGCCGCCGCCAAATTGAGCCGTAAAGAAGCCGATATCGCCATCAACTGGGCCGGTGGGATGAGCTGTGTCAAGAATGATAAGGCTTCTGGCTTTGGCTTCGTCAATGACATTGTGCTTGCGATTCTCGAGCTGCTCAAGACTTTCAAGGTTACAGTTTAATATGATTAACTGCAGAATTTGCAGTTTCCTAAACTTAGTATTGGAAAAGTTTCCATGAATGAGATGTTTCTGGGAATAGATGTGTGGAGTTTTGGGTTATTAGCTATTGAATTAGTTTCTTTGAAGCGTGACTGAGACTGAATGCTTTGTTAATTTTGTGTTTTTGACAGAGAGTTCTGTACATAGATATTGGATGTGACCATGGGGATGGAGTGGAAGATGCATTTTACGACACTGACAGAGTTATGACTGTTTCTTTCCACAAAACTGGGGACTCTGGAAACATAGGAGACGTTGGGGTACAAGAAGGAAAATACTATTCTCTAAATGCACCATTGAAAGATGGTCTGAATGATGCTAGTCTTCACAATTTATTCGTACCTGTTATCAACAACGTAATAGAAGTTTATCAGCCAGAAGTCATTGTTCTTCAGTGTGGAGCTGATTCATTAGCTAGTGATCCGTATGGTAGATTTAACTTGACTGTCAAGGGTCATGGTGATTGTGTCCAGTACATAAGGTCTTTTAATGTTCCTCTCATGCTCTTGGGTGGTGGAGGTTTCAATATTCCAAATGTTGTTCGTTGCTGGTGCTATGAGGTCTCTTTCATGATCCGTCTCCTTGCTAATTTCATCCATGTGTCTTCGTACAAGTTTTTTCTTGAAAGGTGCTTTTTCTTGTTTTCTTGTTGCCTTGTTGCAGACTGCGGTTGCGGTTGGAGAAGAAATTTACAATCTTCTCCCATTCCATGAGTACATGGACTATTTCGATCCGGTTTACGAGCTTCATATAAGGCCAACCAACAGGCAGAATTTAAACACATCAACAGAAATTGCAACAATGAGGTAACCTTCTAGTAAGACATATCAAGTTGTTACGATACTGACAGAGTTATGACTATTTCTTTCCACATAAATGGGAACACCGGAAACATAAGAGACGTTGGGGTACAAGAAGGAAAATACTATTCTCTAAATGCACCATTGAAGGATGGTCTGAATGATGCTAGCCTTCGCAGTTTATTTGTACCTGTTATACAAAAAGCTATGGAAGTTTATCAGCCGGAAGTCATTGTTTTTCAGTGTGGGGCTGATTCATTAGCTGGTGATCCGCATGGTACGTTTAACTTGACTTTCAAGGGTCATGGTGATTGCGTCCAGTACATAAGATCTTTCAATGTTCCTCTCATGCTCTTGGGTGGTGGAGGTTCTAATCTTCCAAAATCCATACAACAAGTCCTCTTTTTGAAAAATGTTTTTTTTTCTTGTTGCCTAGTTGTAGACATCGGTTGCGGTTGGAGAACAACTTGACAACAATCTCCCAGTCAATGACAGTGAGTATAAGGTAACCTTTCTAATAAGACGTATCAATTTGGTGTCAATAATAGTTTATATGTTCACAACTTTTGCTTTATAACCCTCTTTGGCATTTCTTGTCCTTCTCTTATCTAACTATGGAGTTCTGATTATTTGTGCCTTCAATTACAGGGACAGATTACTAATGCAACTTTCAAATGTAAGGCACGCACCGAGCGTACAGTTTCAAGACACTCCATCAACCAGTCAAGCCACAGAAGCGGTAAAATCTACAATTATTCTCATTCATTCATTGCTCTCATATATTCCTATTCAGTTATTAAGATTCACATCTCATATCTGTAGGTGGAAGTGGACTTGGAGATGAGACTCTGATGAGGATTCCTAGTCAGTTATTAAGATTCACATCTCATATCATATATTCCTTTTGTGAACTTTTTCTACCAAACATGCACATAATACCCGTTTTGGGAGCCTCAATTTTTTTTTTTTGAATTGAATGTTAAATTTATTCAACTTGAAAATACATTTTTACAACACTGCGCTACATGTTTTTGAGATTTTGAAAAGTTTAATAGAAATTAAACAAAGATGAAAATGTTATTCTGATTTTCTTATCTTGTGCAAACCATGTCTCCATTTCCTTGTCGAATTGTTTGTCTCCAATAAGTCTGATGGAAGATAATCTGTTCCGCACTTGCTTGTCGATAAATTGGGTCAACTGTGGCGCCAACTTTGGTGCTTCTCCATGCTTTCTATTATTCTGTTCTCGCCAGATTGTGTGTAATATAACCAGGAAAGCATAACGTAAGAGAAAAAGATGAACCTTATCCAGCAATGTGTCCACCATTCACAACATTCAATCAGAGAGATAAAGATATTCACAACATTCAATCAGAGAGATAAAGAAAAGAAAAGAACCATAAAGATTTTTTGTTGAGGCAGAATAATATCCATTACCAATCCAATGCACTGATCAAGCCAAGGACAGTGATGATCAAATTTATCCACGCAGTTGTCACATAATGACTCTAGACATTCTCATTTATTTGGTTCTGACCGATTCTTATTTCCTTGGCTTCAACATTTACACCAGTTCCTAACTAGGACCAGTTTAAATTAAAATGCTGATTTTGCATGGGCTTATTAATTTGGCTATTTTTAATTTGTTCAAATCCAATTTGATTTGGGTTGGGTTGGGTCAGCAAAAGACTACAAGCTTTGACTGGAAATGGTAGTCTTACATTAACAAGTTGAAAGAGTTGAATGAGCATTCATCTAATATTTTACCATTTGAGATAAATAGGTTGAAAAATTGATTCAACCTGTTCAGCTAAAAAAACTGAACAAATACATAAATTACAAAGGAAATGTGTTCAACTCATTCATCTATTATTTTAGAGTTGAATGAGATTCAACTCTAAAAGTTCTCAATTATTTTTTTCAACTCTTTCATTTTAATGGCTACCATTTGTAGCCTTTGTTTCAACCGAGATGGACGGTACAAGAAACCAAAAAAAATCTTGTTATTTTTGGTTTTGTGATGTGCTACAAATCTAAACTACAGTAGAACCTCTATAAATTAATACTCGATAAATTAATAAACACTATAAAATAATAAAATTTGCTGGTCCCAAGTTGGACCGGTGTAAAAATTAACAAAAATCGATAAGATAATAAGATAATAATTTTTTTAGAATCTTTTTATAAATATATGGTCCCATTAATAACATAAATTAATAATCATGTAAATTTGCATATATATATATATATATATTAAAGATAATATATTTTTAGTATTTTTTAATGAAATTTTATTAGAATTCATCACTAACTTTTCTTATATAAAAAAGTATTGTGTTATATTTTAAATTATCTTATTGTTATAACGTATATAAATTTATCATAAAAATAAGCAAAAATTTTTATAAGTTTTTAAAATTCTAAATATACATAATTTTTATTTTAATAGTCGTATAGACTGTTTAAATACAACAATTGAAGTCATTAATCATAAATTTAAATTTATGTTAATCTTTATATATGTGAATTTATCTATCATATTTGTTATTTATTATCAAAATAATTTGATTTTTCTTATAAATTTTAAACTTTCAAGTCCAAAACTATTAAAATTTATAACATCGAAAACATTAATTTTATTTAGATCAAATTGTTTTAATTTATATATCTTTATTTTTTTAACAAAACTCTCTATAAATTAATAAATATTATTTTATACTATAAATTAATATTTTTAATTAATATCATTATAAATTAATAAATATCATGGTCCCAACATTATTATTTTATAGAGGTTTTACTCTATTTGGTTTTGTGATATTTCTCTCTTTCCTAGTAAGTTTTTTCCTTATGAGGTTATTAAGATTCACATCTCATATCTGTAGGGGGAATTGGACTTGGAGATGAGACTCTGACGATGATTGGCATTTTCTCGGATAAGGCCAATGGTAAACTGACATAGAAAAAAGATTCTTCATACTTAGATCTCACCTTTCTGTGAGCTGTTTTACAAACATGTACATAAAGAAGAACAATAGGTGTATAAGCATAGCACCTATACTAGTAAAGAAATCAACATTGTAAATAAGCGTGATTACATTAACAGTCAAATATTATAGGAAATTCAAACAACAGACTGTTGTTAAAAGTCTTCAAAACATCATCAACATCTAAGCTTTAGTGTGATCCTTGATGCTAGTGAAGAGTAAAACAGAGCTTCATCTTCATTTCCTACCCTGTAACAAGTAAGAATCATTATATAGGTTGTCTGTTGGAAAGTGTAGTATCTAAGAAATACTTTGAATTTGGTTTGGTGTTGTAACTTTAACAACATAATGAGTATCCGCTACCTTAAGGCGAGAAGAACGGCGGGTGGCAGACGTGGATACAGGTTACATGAGTGGTGAATTGCTAGCTCTTTTGTGTCGCCGATTCACTTGAACCTTAGATCCCTTGTTCTCTGGAGTTGACATGTTTGTATCAGCGGAAAATGACATAGCTGGTGCTGAAGCAGATATGATAGAAGTTTCCTGTTGCAGATTTTCTGAATGTGTTGGCAACTCTGAGAAGTCACATACAAACACAAGTCTTGGTCAAAAAATCAACTTTACATGTATTCAAAAACTAAATGTCTCAACTTTTGGAGATAAAGGTTATAAAGGATAGGCGTGAGACTATTTACCAGATAAAGTGGCTCTCAGAAACTTATCCCTCATCAGACGAACAAATCCGAAAAGGTCATTGGTTTTATTCAATTCTTGAACCATCTCTTTGATGTCATCCAATTGCAGGTCGCAATCCAATACTGATAATCATATAAGGCAATGATTGTAAACAGTTCATGATAATAGATCCTTCGAAAACATTATAATGTAGTTGATGCTTGTTTCAAGAAAATATATATACTCACATGTGTAGATGTCACTTCCGTAGTGAACTGTGAATGAAAACTCGCGTGTTGGCCTTTTTGCATCAATGTTAGTGAATGTGAATTTAACTCCTGTCAGAGAAGTTAAAATAACAAGATCTATGGTCAAAACTTTAATCATAGGAACTATGATTGTTACAAACTCAAAATATCTCTCATTACCATGTCCAGCTTCAACGTGAAAACCAAGAGCCTGGTTGTACCAAGAGATGGCTTCATGGATATCTGATTTGTCTTCAGTAACTTTTGCAGCATTTTCTTCAGATGTTGACAAGGCTTTTATTGGATGAAAGAAATAGAAATATGTTAGCTTGGTCTTCGATGAATCATGTGATCTCTTTAAGTAAAATTGAAACAAGCAGAGTACTTTTTATGGGTCTTCACTTTACAAAGTCCCAGAGCATGCAGCTGACTCAGGACACTAGAATGTATAATGAACTTGAAAACTATATATTAATCAGTCAAGCTAACAATACCTTGCAACTGTTGAGAGATAACTCTCGCAGACTCTTCCTTCTTTAACTTCTGTAACTGCAAAGTTCTTCTAAGCACTTCAACTCTAGATTGTGTTGCAGAAATTGAATCCCTTATCCCCATTTGTTGCGCCTCTTTACGGGTCTTCACTAAACACCAAATATATAAAAAGATCAAAAGAACCCAAAGTAGCAAGACATCTAAGCTCAGCAAAAAACGATATTGCTGTTTAATAAGCAAAAAAGGAGATACATTTTCACTGAGAGTCTTATGTTTTAAACATCATATTTAACAAAATTACAGGGCTCAGAAACTACAACAAGCAAATACTACAGAGCCTCAAATAGACAATCATTTCCAGATTCAGAAAATTTGAACAAATTTTAAGACTTTTGGGTAATGGGATGTGAAGCTGATGTTACCTGTCAACACTTTAACGAGCTCATCCTCTGCTTCTCTCAGATCCGATTTCATTTTCGCTAGTTCCACTACAAAATCAAAAGACAGAAATTTCACATAAACCCACCAGTCTAAATCGAATTTAAAACCCTAATTTCCCAGAGACAGAACCTAAACCCAAAAATGTGTAAAATTTACGATTTGGGTCGTATGAGACGGAATGATATTATGCGAATTTTACTTCACCTTGGCTTCGTGCAGTGGCTTGAGCTCGCTCCAGTAAAAAATCCATCGACCTCCGATAAGGAGAAGCGATGAAGGAATCGATTTTGAGACGCTGTTCATCTATATCTTTCTCACACATGAGTCCTAGAGACGCCATAGTCTTATTCGTTGTATCTCCACTATCGAAGTCGCTCCTAATCTGTTCCATCACCAGAGAGAGAGAGAGAGAGAGAGAGAGAGAGTTTAGCCCGCCATTTGATTTGAGTTTCGAAAAGCTTCAAGACGCTATTCATCGTGATGAGAACTTCGAAACGACACCGTTCTCTTGTTTTGTTAAGTCTAAACTTATTGGGCTTATAACTATATATCCTTAAAAGGCTATTCTAAGATAAGCCCAATGAACCATGTGCTAGATAGCTTTGGTGCTTAAAACAAATTATCACCAAAGAAATTCACCATAGCCGATGATTATCGTGTTTTTTTCAACAGTTGTAAACTTCATAATTATATTTGAGGAAAATAATGAGTGTGAACGAAAAGAAGAAGAAAAATAGAGTATTTTGTTTTGAATTCAACGGTAGAGACAAAGATGGTAGTTAGCTTTGGTGCTTAAACGAATTATCACAGTTAATTAAAATATAAATTAAATAGCTATTTAAATTAAAGTAATTGGCCTTATAAGCTATTTAATTTAAATATAATTAATACTTTTGAGATCACTTAACTAAATTGGTTAAGTAACATATGTTTAATATCATTGGTTGAAATATTTTGGAGGAATTAAAAAAAACAAAAAACAGATGGATTAAATCAATGATCCATCCAAAAAAAACTTTTAAGGATCTAAAAGCTCGATCATCAAGATTTTAGTGGTCAAAACTATATTGGACTTGAACCCGAAAGACATGCATTTTAAAATAAAATTGAATCTACACATTAATATTACTTATGAAAAGAAAAGAGAAAAAAAAAACAAAGTGACTTTTTATTAATCTTTTATTATTGGTGGATTTTTTTCCTTAATCAACGGTAACAAATACATTGGATCATATAGTGGATCTAGCCGCCTCTCATGTTTCTCATTCCTACAACCTTCATCCTGCAATGTCGCCATAAATATAAATAATATGTCAACACAATTTAAAAGATATTACATGATGATGATCCATATACATATATATAAGAGGTTGTGAATTATTATGACACAGGTGGCCAGCAAGACATCTCGCGTAGACATTTACGGAGAGACAAGGGGTTTTACGGACAGTGATGCGTGCAGGTGCCATGCGGCCTCTACAGAAGTCGATGCAAATTTGCTCGCATTCCGTTGTTAATGCTTCTCCTCCTCTTATGGATGCTAACACCACCACCATCATCATCATCATCATCATCATCATACTCCATTTCTTCATCTCCATCTTTTTGGTTTGAACAATTATATATATATATGTATGTTTTGTTTTGTTAGTCACAGATGTGTATGTATATATATATATGTGTGAAATTAATGGCCAAAAAGTTAATATTATAAATTTTAGAGAAATTCCTCAAAATACCACACTTTCAAGTTTTGTTGTCAAAAAATATCACCATTAATTTAATTTAATGTTCCAAAAATACCACCAAAAGTTTTTGTTTCAAAAAAATACCACAAAACACAAAAATTGATTTTATAAAGTTTATAATTAAAAATTTTGAGTTTGGGTTAACTATTTTAGATTTAGGGTATAGTTTTTAGGGGTAGGGGTTTAGGGTTTAGGATTTTTAATCCCTAAACCATAAATCCTAAACCCTAAAAATATGTAGTTAAGGGATTTGTGGTCATTTTGGTATTAATAAATTTTTTTTAATTTTGTAGTATTTATGGAAGAAAAACATAATATAATGGTATTTGAATGAATTATTTCTTATGACCCAAAAAAAAAAAACAAAGTGACTTTTCATTAGTCTTAATTATTGGTGGATTTGTTCCTTACACAACGATAACAAATAGTACAATATTAGAACATATGACGATGATCATCTACGGATCTACCCTCTGATGTTTCTCATTCCTAGCCTTCATCCTGCAATGTCGCCATAAATATAAATCATCTGTCAACACAAATTAAAAGATATACACATACAAGAGGTTGTGGATTGTTACAGGTGGAGCTGGAAAGCCACATTTCTCGTGTAGACATTTAAGGAGATAAGGAGATTCAGGGACAGTGATGCGGCCGCCACATTGGTCGATGCACATTTGCTTGCATGTCGTTTTTAATGCTTCTCCTCCTCTTATGGATGGCAACACCACCATCATCATTATCATCATCATTATCATACTCCATTTCTTCATCTCCATCTTTTAATTAAGTTTTTTGCTTTGGTTTGAATAATTCTTTATGTATGGTTTTTAGTCATAGTAGTTTGTGTATATATATATATATGTATGACAGTATGTGCGTGAAATTAATTGCCAAAAAGTTAATATTATAGATTTAAAGTTTTACTAAACTATAAAAACAATAAAAAAATCATTATATTTAGATATCTTTTGATATCATACCATAAGTTTTGTTTTAACATATATTCAAAAATTTACATGAGATTGTGCTAAAAAGAAAAAAGAAAACAAATCTAGTTTGGACAATTGAAGTAAATATTGTAGCATGCAAACAGAATGGAGAAAATCTCTATATATGTAATGGAGTTTTGGTGACTGTCTCCTCAAGCGTCTCATCCGCATGTTCGATAAAAATTACCAAGATCTCTAAAACCTAAGTCTCCATTTTTCTTGGATTTACACAACTTTTTCCATGAGACCCAATGCATCTTCTTTTTATCTTTTTGAGAATTCCACCAAAACCTTCTCATATCACTTGTGTGTGATAATGAAAAATGAGTGATGTGAAAATCAAGCTCCATCGATTTGACACACTTAATGGGTTTTGGTGTAGGCGGAAAGCTCAAGTACCTAGAAGTTTAATTCTCTGTCTGCCAAAGATAAATCTGATATTACAGATTGAGAATCAGATGGGCCTCTTTGTTTTCAATAACTTTAAGATCCCATAATTTCTCCTTCGGCCTCTTATGGATGCCAACACCATCATCATCATCATCATCATCATCATCATACTCCATTTCTTCATCTCCATCTTTTTAGGTTCTTTCCTTTGGTTTAAATGTATGTATTTTTTGTTTGTTAATCATAGATGTGTGTGTGTACGTACATATATGTGTATGCGTGTGAAATTAATGGCCAAAAAGTTAATATTATAAATTTAAAGCTTAACCAAACTATAAAACAATTAAAAATCATTATTACTAATACATTCCAGTTAGATTTTAGAGAAAATTTGGAAAATACCTTGTTTCAGTTTTTTTATTTGAAAATATATTTTCAGTTCAAATTATATATAGTAAAATAACATTCTGATTGAAACCTTGTTTATATATTGAAGAATAATGATTACGTCATACTAGATAAATATATAAATACTCTAACTAAAGTCTTAGTAAGAGATATGAATTCAGTGTGTTTATGAAATCTATTAAAAACACATATTAATAAATCCATTAATTTTCAAGCTTCTCATATTGTAGAAAAAATTATTTATTTACTCTGCATTAATGAAATAAAAATTTTAATATAAAAAATTGTTCCCTCAAATTCATCTAGAATTCTAATAGTAAACAATCTCTTTCTTTTTGTTTTAGAAAAAGCTCCTCTCTTTTGTGTCACACATCGAATAGTTTAGTCAAGTGTTTAAACTTGAACGATATAAAAATTATTTACTTTGAACAACAAATGTCTGTAATAAAAAATGTAAAAATAATCAATTTATTTTTGAAGTAGCTAAATAAAGATATTTTAATATATATATATATATATATATATAGTTATAGAATGTTGAATATTTCACTATACTAATATCAAAATCACTCAATGCGTAAGACATTAAAACAGTAACATCCCATAATTCATATGTATGTCATATCAATGAGTTTTGGTAAGTGTCTCCTCAAGCCTCTCATCCCCAAGATCAGGCCTGCCCAAGATCTCCAAAACCTAAGCCTTCATTTTTTTTACACAACTTTTTCCATGAGACCCAATGCATCTTCTTTTTATATTTTTGGAGTTCCACCAAAGGCTTCTCATAGCTCTTGTGTGTGATAAGGGAAAATGAGTGATGTGAAAATAGAGCTCCATCGATTTGACACACTTAATGGGTTATGGTGTAGGCGGAAAGCTCAAGTACCTAGAAGTTTAATTCTCTGTCGGCCAAAGATAAACCTGATATTCCAGATTGAGAATCAGATGGGCCTCTTTGTTTTCATTTTTCAATAACTTTTAAGATCCCATAATTTCTCCTTCCTTGATATAAAGTCTCATCATTGATCTGAAAACGATTGTTCCATGTAGTATATTGAATGTTAAGTAAGAAGAAACGTTAATGCTTCTTGTTGTTGTTGGTTTCTTTTACCATTTAGCAGCATAATGCACAAAACAAATTTCTGACATTGATGACCACAAAAAAAAAACCCTAATTAAATCATCTAAAGACTTGTCTATTGTTAGTTGTATGTTGTGTTGACTTGTTGTTGTCACTTTTAGCTTAACTGAAGAAACTTTATTCTATGTACATGGCAAAAAGTTTATTATACAAAGATTATGAGAAGATTTAATTATATGTTCCTTCTTCCAATGTTTTTTAAAGTTTTGGCATAAGCAAATATATATATATATATATAGTAGACAGCTCTGTAACAATAATAAATTCTTTAAGAGTTTGTCTGTTTCTGAATTTGTGTCTCTCTCTTTATCTTCCCAATCACTGTATCTCCCATCACTCTCATGCATACACTATCCGTTATCTCTCTTCCACAGCCATCATCGACCACAGAAGCAAGTATCCATCTTGTTTTAATCCTCTGCCTCATTTTCTCTTCACAACTCATTATCTCTACAATGTCTTCTTCTTCTTTGTCTAGAATAAACCCAGAAAAGCCCATGGCTCTGATTTGCTTATAAATAAATGTCTTCTCTGTCTTAAGGAGTTTCAGGCTTGAAATTTTTTCTTTTGGAGAAATGGGTCTTCTTAAAAGTGCGTGGCTTCTTTTGCTTTTCTGTCTTGTCTTTTCCTCTTTTTGTTTCAGGTTTCATCATTGTTATGGTTCAGAGCTCTCTGTGAAGTTCTTGAAAACACCTCTTTCTACTTCTAGATTTAACTCAGCCAAATTCTCCTTTCAAGCTTTTGAAGATGGAAACAGAACTTGTTCAAGCTGCAAATTTCGTTGCAAGGTTCAGTTTTATTTTTTTAGTTTAATTGTTGAGCTTTCCAGTGCTGAATTTTTCTGTTGACCTAGTTATTATGTGTGTTGCTAAGAATAGAGTTTTGAGTCTGAAATCAAAGCCTGTGTTAAGAATTTTCATGGAGTTGTAATTATTGATGAACAAGTCATACATGTTGATGAAAAAAGATTGTGTTCTCTGCAGTTAGATGACCATTTTAGTGTGGATTGCCAAGAAAGAAAAGTTTCCTACTCGAAGTTGCTGGATGGGAATCATAAACTTGAGGTCTGCGCTAATAAGATGCCTGAATCTAGCTGCAATATCTATAACTGGGCTATTGGTAAATAAACTATTCTTACACCTCTCTGATTGTCATTTTTTAGAACTTTCTTTTCTGAAATAGATCAGAGTTGTTTGGTTTGTGTGGCTTCTCGTAGTAGCCTTATATCTCCCTTTGTTGCAGACTATACACATTTCCTTATTCAAGCTGTAAAAAAATTGTGTATGCAGATACGGTTTCTCCTACAGCTTTTGTGACTGCATCAATGCCATTTACAAGTGCACAAAACGTGTCTGTTAATATTACTTTTACTGAGCCATGTGTTGGTGGTGGAGGTTTTGGCTGTTCATCTGTGAATGCCTGTGACGTGAGTACGTAACCTTATTTACATTCATCTTAATCTTTTGAGCTTTCATCTTCTGGTTCTATACTCTTGACAAGGTTTAAAATTATGTAACAGCTTCTTGTCTATGGTGCTGGCCAAGTTATACCGTCTTCATTCACTGTTCTTGAGCCATATCTCAGATATTCACTGCTTGTGGGATTATCTCCTAATGTTCAATATGGAAGGCTTGTGTTGGTGATGAAAAAGAGTGTATGTTCTGATTCAGCCGGTAACAATTTTAAACGAGCTTTGGGTTCACGTTTCTTTGTCCATTTTGGTGAGTGTGTTTTGCATTATTTTCTCTGTGTGGTTTCTTCAAGGCTACTGATTTTGAACATTCTTGGCATATAGATCGAAGAAACGTTTTTGTCAACCTACGAACTCATGTCCCAGAGAAGTTACTTAAGCTAAACAACCAAACTAGGACAGTGCAGGCAACTAATGATAATGATAAGCTAAATGTTTACTTGTATTTCTCGGAACCAGTACTGAATTCTTCAGCTGAAATACTTAGACTACTAAGCACAAATCAAGGTGATTTGCTTCCTGTTGATGGAAAAACCAATGGGAATCGCCGCTTTTCGTTTATGGTTTGTGCTTTTTCCTCAATGTTATTCGGTGTTATATCTTTCCATTTCATTTTGTGTTCATCCCTCAAAACTCTATTTTTTCAGGTCACAAATACATCAAAGCGTGCTATAGTCACAGTGACTCTTGAATCAAATTTAATAAGAAGTAGACATGGGACACCTGCATCTCCAACTTCACCACTGACTTTTCTTTATGGTAACTAAGTTAACACATTTGTTTTTCTAGATTCTTGTTTTTGCATCTCTTCTTGAATGAGACATGTATGTGTTTGATCTTAGATACGGAGAGACCTCATGTTGTATTAAACACAACATCTGGTATGAGGACAAGAAAGCACACCATCCCTGTCTCGATAAAATTCATGAAGCCAGTGTTTGGTTTTAATTCCTCATTTGTATCGATCTCAGGTGGATATCTTGATAGGTTAGTGGAACTTGTGTTTCTTATAACTTCTTGATTTAATGCTAAGTGATTTACATAAGACTTTTTAAGCTTCTTTTGTTTTCCACAAAATGTCAGCTTTGAGGAACTGAGTGGAAGCATATACATTGTATATGTAAAAGCCAACACTAGTACAATTTTTGTTAAGATTCCTGAAAATGTTACTCAGGATGTTGCCGGAAATAAAAATCTCGCATCCAACATCTTACAAGTGAAACATTGTAAGTGTTTTAACCACTTCATATCTGTTTTGTTTTTTTTTTTGTCGTCAACCACTTCATATCTGTTTATCAAGTGTAATTTTGTTTTTCTGCATCTACTAATGGTTTTCAATTCTTGTACTTAACTGCAGATTCTGTGCCTATGATATCTTCTGTGATTTCTTGGCTATCAACTTACATTTTCTTGGTGACATCTTTCGTTGCGGGACTCCTCACTCTTTCAACTACAAGTCTTTATTCTCTCGGTGCATTGCCAAGACCCTCTCCTTATCTGATATCAGATCCCACAAGAAACCTTTTTGTATGAGTCTTTACTCTTTTAAAAAGCAATACATATCTATATATGTTGCATTCGTTACATAACTGGCCAATGGTATTGTGGTTGTAATGCAGAGAACTGCCTGCCACATTCAGTTTTTTGCGCTCTCGAGATGGCTACCGGTGACATTGCCTGTTGACTACTATGAATTTGCGAGAGGCCTACAATGGATAATCCCTTATTTTCCTCTTCCATGGGAAACTAAGCACAATGAAGAGATCATGGTGGCCTCAAGTCCTTACATTGGTCCACATTCCTTCCTTTCTGAAACTCACAACAACAGGATTAATCTACAGACATCAACCAATGCTGAGTCGGTATTAGGTTTGCCACTCACCGCAATGGAGTATAGATTATTCTTTGAGGTCAAAAGAAACTATTATCCTCAATGATTCTTCTTTGTTGTTTTTTGAGTTAATTTTAGTTCTCTTTTGTTCATGTTTTGATATGGTATGAGTGTTTACAGACCCCAAATCTTAAGCCAGAAGCAGAACACGTTCTTGGTCTACCACATTCAACAGTGTAAGCCACTACAACAGTGTATGCTTTCTTGAACTTTAGTATGAATATAAGAGGAAGCCAATTAATGTTTGATTTTTCATTTCTTTCTTGCAGGTGGAGAGATTTCTATAGGATCATGTTTTGGATAGCTATAATTGGAGGAAGTTTAGTATTACTGCATATATTCCTCTCTCTGATACTAAAGTTTAAGAAAGCATACACTGAGAAGAAGAGGAGTTTTGGTGCATTTGTATTCCCAAGATTCGAGCTGTTTCTTCTCATTCTCGCCTTACCTTCAATCTGCAAAGCTGCAAGGAGCCTTATACAAGGTATTGTTCATTACCAGTCTTTAAAATATCGGTTTAAATTTAGAAAATCTTTGTTAACACATGCTCTAAATTATCTCTTTCTCAGGCTATTTTAAACATCAAGGAGCTGTAGAAGCCAGTGTCATTGTTGGCATCATCGTGCTTTGTGTAGTAGCTATTCTGCTTCTGGCATTGTTTCTATTCCTTTCGGTCGGGATAACGTTTGGGAAGTTATTACAGTATAAAGAGATTCATCAAGAAGGCCAAACTTTTCATTGGTACCAAGAACTCATCAGGGTGACCCTTGGTCCTGGTAAAAGAGGCCAGTGGACATGGAAAACAGAGAACTCTGTTTATCTAACTAGGCTAGGTCCAGTTTTTGAAGATTTAAGGGGTCCACCAAAATACATGCTCACACAGATTTCAGGAAGCAATCCACTTAAGCAACGAGATGATCGTATCATTGCATCAGATGATGAAACAGAAGATGCTGAAGCTCCTTGTATACAGAAACTGTTTGGAATCCTTAGAATTTACTACACGTTTCTCGAAACTGTGAAGAGGGTGTGTTTGGGGATCATTTCTGGTGCTTTCTTGGACAACGAAACATCGAAAACTCCCATAGTGGTCTTGTTGAGCATCACTTCTTTTCAACTCTTCTTTCTTGTTTTGAAGAAGCCATTCATCAAGAAAAAGGTACAGCTTGTAGAGATCATCTCTATATCATGTCAAGTCGGTGTATTCGCCTCGTGTCTAATGTTCTTGACGAAAGACTTTCCCAAGGCGAGTGGAAAGAAACTCGGGATATTCATGGTCATGTTGTTCTTGATTGGGTTCATTATACAGATGTGCAACGAATGGTACTCATTGTACAAACAAACAAAGCGGTTCGACCAAATCAACAGATCATTCTTGAGTGGTCTCAAGATGTTTATCATTGGACTGGCCGCGTTAATCCTGCCTCAGAAACTGATAAAGAAGAAGATCCCTGCGGCTCAACTACAAGCAAGCAGCAGTAGCAATAAAGGTGTTGCTTTATCAACCCCAGAAAACAGGTATAGAAGTTCTTCTGGAAGCCGAAGCTCGGGTAGTTTGGACAAGCCATGGCTGAGACATATTAGGGAAATGGCAAAGGCTAGCTTCACTAGAGACAGGAGCAGTAGTAAGGTTCCTAGTGATCCTTCAGGGAGCAAAAGTGGTTGGAGCAATAGTATTTGGGGAACAAAGACAAGTGGAAGCTCTTCTAAGGACTCATCTTCAGATTATAAATCCAGACCTAAAGGACTTTACAAAGATTTAGAGGCCATTTTTGCTTCAAAGTGAGAAATAATAATGTCATCAAAAATTCAAAATATTTTGTTATGGTCTTCTTGTACTCTTGAGGATTACTTTGTTACCTTTAATATTCTATGGGGTTTAGTAGGGATCGATACGAAGTATGAGGGCCGGGTTTGTAAATAAAGAAACATGTTATGGTTTAGTAGTTAGTACTTAGTACCTGGGGTGGACATTTTGACCAAACCAACCCAAACCGACCGAACTCAATTCGATCCAAACCGAACCAATGTATACACTCCAAACCGTTCGGTTGTATATTTTCTTAACCCAAATGGTTCAGTTTGGTTATTAAACCAAACTGAACCAGTAAACCAATGTGTTTATTTAATTAATTAGTTTAAATATTAATAATATATGTGTAATTTATTTTTTAAGGTAAAGTAAGTATATTGTAATTGAGTTATTAGTTTTTAGAGATAAATAATTATTGTCTGTATAGAATTTAGTTCATGTTAAACTTATATCGATAAAAGAATCTCAAATGTTGTTTTATCATCGTCTTTTTCTTCTAATTATGTTTTGTTTTAATATTTTCAATTTGGTTTTAAATTTTGTAATTTTTTCCATGCTTTATTTCTTAGTTTTTTTGTTTAAATATTGATATTACAATTTTTTATTGCTTATTTTTCTATTTATTTATGACAGTGATCACAAATAAAACCAAACCGAAGTAAAATCAAACAAAACTAAACCAAACCGACCATAAACCGACCTGAACACAAGCGAAATCAAACTATTTTTGGTTGAGTTTATTTAGAATTTTTTTATAATGGAGTTAACCGAATTGAACCAAATCGGAAATTAAATCGAAATGTCCACCACCATAGTATAATCAATAATTATTTTTTTCCTTCAACAATAATCAAATTGTATTTCGCAATATCTTTCTCGAAAATGTTATTTAAATATTTCCTTTTAAATTTAATAAAGAAAATAGTGGAAAATTTCAGAAACTGTCCGCGTCGTTGTGCCAATCCTGCTTTTGATGCTTTGTCTCGTTTGGCTCTGTCAAAATTCATCAATTCGAAAGAAAAGAAGAAGCTAGTCTACGCATCGTCTAGCTTCTATCGTGCGCCTAAATCTCAGTTCCTCAGTTGCTTCTTCTTCTTCCTTGAGTACTTTGGCTCGATCAATTTCCATTTTCAATTTCTCCTCTAATTGGTTGGATCTACACCAATTGGTGTGAGAATCAGTCTCCGTTCGTTATCCTTCATTCGATTTGTTTAATTTATTGTTCTGTTTTGAGGTAGATTAGGTTTTGATTTTGGTTGTGGTCTCAAATGATCAATGGAGATGAGGAATCATCGAGAGTTGATTTATCTGGTTTAGATGCATCGCCAGGTTCATCGTTACATTACTCGTCATGTGGTGAATCAGAGTTTGAGCGTTATTGTAGTGCCAATTCGGCTTTGGGAACGCCAAGTATGTGTAGCTCCACAGGACCGTTTCAGGATTCGTTGGAATCTGATTTTGGATCTTTCAAGGGGAGTTTTTTTTCTGGAGATGCCAATGAGTTTGAGAATTTTAGCTTGGGACCAAGTTTAATAAAGCTCTCTTCTTTGGATAAGACAAAAATTGGTGAACAAAGAATCCAGTTTTCCGATGAGGGTATTATGAATGGTAGAGTTAGTAGTGCACCGGGGTTAAACGATGGGAATGTGAACACCGATATGATCAAAGAAACTGGATGTAGTGAAGCTACAGTTAAAGAAGATTCCATGAATCAGTTGGCTGAAATTGAAGGCAAGGAGATTTTATGTAGATCAGATTCGCAATTCCATACAAGTGGTTTAGATAGAGAAGATAGGAATTCCATTGACGATGAACATTCTGATGGTGATGACTCACTTAGTGATACAGGTGATCATTCTCGTAAATATGTTCCACGGAATTTACAGTATATAAAGGAGCCTAAAGCTGAGAACGATAATCCATTTCTCATCAATTCTTCTACTGCTTTTGGTACTAATGATTGGGATGAGTTTGAGCTTGAAGCCACAGAACTTGTTGACACTCATTTTGACTTCAGTGGGTTTGAGAAGCGTGATAAAGGGTGTACTGAAAGTGAAGGGACTTCCGCAAAATGTTTTTCGGTAGCTTTACAAAAGCTTCCAGATGTAGCTCAACCAGGAATAGGGGAAGAGCATACAAATGTAACTGTGAGCACTAGACATGCTCCAGATGTTGGTGGCTTCTGTGCAAATATTGAAGATATAAGATCTAGAGATTTAACGGTCTTGACTCAAAGGGAACAAGGTGACGTAGTAAGAGACAGCATAACTACCAGAGAGTTTGGAGACCTGAGCGCTGGAGACAAAACCTTGGTGGTTCCTCTATCACTGGTAACAGATGAGTTTCTTCGTGACAGTTTTAGAAACAACCAAACTGAGGATAGACCAGTAGTCATGAATTACCTTCAATCTTGTAGCGCTGATGACATTGTAGATATTACACCAATTGAGTTAGGAGTCGAAGATTCTTCAGGTGGGGTTTGCGACCTAGATGGTGATGTTCCTTTTGGACTACTTCATGAATCATCTGAGAATGGAAAACAGACAAATCCATTTGGAGATTGCATCTCAGAACCGTTATTGGCATCTTGGAACTCTGATGAGTCATCTGCAAGAGATTCTCATTCTGTGACAAATGCTTTACGAGTCACTTACACACAACCTAAGGTCAGCTGCTTGATATATGAAACATTAATTACGCGAATCTTGTTTCTTCTTCCTGTCAACTCTACTTGTATTGGTAGAATGTGTCCTTGGATTATGTCCAAGTCTATTAGATTTCCATGCTCTGTTTCTGGATTTACAATGCATTTCAATTTATTATGCTCCTCTCACATATAAACAGTGCGAATCTGAGGGTTTAACTGTTGTGTTACTGTCCCCATTATAAGTTGATTGTTCATTAAAAAAGCTCCATGCAATCTGTGAACTTTATGGATTCTATGTTATCTCCTTTTGATTTGATTCTCATATTTTTGAATGAAGTTTTCTGGTTTTGGATTACTCATCTTGCAGAAAGAGAACACAGAGCTTAACGACTTCTATGATGATTTTGTTCATGATATGGAAGAAATATTGCTAGACTCTGGTGAATCATCTGGGACAAGGTTTTCTAAGAATGACAAGATGTTCCAACTACAACTCTCTCTGCCTAACAGGGATGGGGGACAAACTGCTACAACGTCTGGTCTAGATGATTCATCTCCAATAGTTTCCCAGCGTTTTAGGATTGATAGGGTTGAAATTGTCGGGGTAAAGCAAAAGAAAGGTGATGTCTCGCTGAGTGAGAGATTGGTTGGGGTGAAGGAATACACGGTGTATATCATAAGGGTTTGGAGTGGGAAAGACAAGTGGGAAATTGAAAGAAGATACCGTGATTTTTATAGTCTTTACCGTCGATTGACATCTTTGTTTGCTGATCAAGGCTGGACGCTTCCTACACCTTGGGCCTCTGTGGAAAGAGAATCCAGGAAAATATTTGGAACATCGCCCAATGCCGTGGCTGAAAGAACTCTCCTTATTCAAGACTGTTTAAACTCAGTTCTCCAGTCCCGATTTTTTCCTACACTTCCAAATGCGTTACTTCGGTTTTTGTCCCCTCAAGATGCATATGCTAGTTCTTCAGGTTCGGACTCTATAATGTCTCCAACAGGCTCTGCTGGCACCGCTGCTGCTGCAACCAGTTCTTCGTATGGAAATACCATCTCGCTCATTGTTGATATTCGACCTCACAAATCAGTAAAGCAGTTGCTAGAAGCTCAGCATTACATTTGCGCTGGATGCCACAAATACTTTGATGATGGAGCCACTCTTGTGCGAGATATTGTGAAAGCTCTTGGATGGGGTAAACCTCGCCTTTGCGAATATACTGGTCAATTGTTTTGTTCTTCCTGCCATACAAATGACATGGCAGTCCTGCCAGCCAGAGTGTTACATCATTGGGATTTTAATCGTTATCCAGTTTCTCAATTAGCAAAATCATATCTGGACGCCATACACGAGCAGGTAAATTTAGGTCTAGTGACATTTGGTTAACTTATTGTCATTTACTGGACTCTGATTACCCTTGCACTGAACAGCCTGAAAGTTAACAACAAACATAGATGTTTGATTCTGTAGGAATAAGCTCTGCTTGCAAGCCATTTGAACTGCCTTTGTCCCCATTTTAGCTTCTTTTCGCTATTAGTGTTTGCATTTTGCATTTACTTATCAGTTGGCTCGTTGTTCGAAGCTTATGAAGATATGGTTGATGTTTGTGACAAATCTTATTTTGCAGCCTATGCTTTGTGTCAGTGCGGTCAACCCTTTTTTGTCCTCGAAGATCCCTGCACTCAACCATATTATGAGCATTCGGAAAAGAATAACCATTATGCTTCCATATGTACGCTGCCCATTCCGCAAGACACTCATCAAAGGACTCAGTTCTCGGAGATACCTTCTTGAAAGCACTGATTTTTTTGCTTTGAGAGATCTAATTGATCTTTCTAAAGGGCCATTTGCAGGTGAATTTCTTTTCTTGAAACCATGATTTAAAGTTCATGAGTGTCTGCGCTCATGCTGACATATACAGACTTTCCCTCATGCTTGCACATGCTGACATATCTTCTTTACTGGAGCTTGATTGGTTCATGAAGGATAATGAAGTTAGATTCAGATTCAAGGATTCTCTAGCAATTGATATACCTGTCAATTCCACGCTGCTACTTATGTTTAACATATTTTATCTACTTGCGTTGTTAACTTTATTCAAGAGATTTAAAGACATTAACCTTGAATGGCAGCACTTCCTGCAATCATGGAGACTGTGAGGAGGATAATCGTGGAGCATATTACAGAACAGTGCCTTGTTTGTTGCGATGTGGGGGTTCCCTGTTGTGCTCGACAAGCTTGTGATTACACATCCTCTTTAATATTTCCATTCCAGGTGAGAATCTACACTTTACTTGCAATGAAATTATTACAGTTTTGGGTGTTGTTCACAGTCTATACTGTGTTATCTATCACTCAGATGTTTAATCGAACATAAATTGAATGAAATGATTAGCAGGAAGATGAGGTTAACAAATGCCGGGCGTGCAGTTCGGTGTTCCACAAGAGATGCTTCTCAAGACTCTCAAACTGTCATTGTGGAGCGCAGCTAAACCCGAACAAGAGCTCTGGAGAGCTGCAAGTGTCTGAGAAGAATTCAGATTCTGTGTCTGTCTTGCCTTTACGATTCCTCTCGGGTTTATTTGGAAAGACAAACAAAGGCAAAGAAACCACTATTCTAATGGGTTCACTTCCAACCAATGATCTATAGATATGATTCTTTTATGTATGTATTTATGTAAACTTGCCTTTTGTAATGTAAAGCCTCAGCTTAATTGCAAAAAAGATCATACTTTGTTAAACCAATAGAACTTTTCAGCCAAATCACTTTACGCGATATGAGCAAAAGAAGTAATATATTATAGAGGTTTGAGCTCCTTGTTGCTACACATATTCGTTCTGTACCACGCAAAAGCCATTTTTTAGAACGCTCCCTTCCTCTTGCGTTAGACAAAATTTGGCAGCAAATATTTTGAGCTTTACATAAAAATTTCTCTATTTACGGACAAAAATTGGAACATGTAGAGAAGGTTACATCCAAGCTCCCCAGCCAGGGAACATATGGGATAAACGATCTGTGTCAATTGCATCTTGTATTAGTTGCTGTGCCTACAAAACATAAAATGTTGAGCAAATGCACTCAGTAATTTGTGAATCAAGAAAGTTAGTTTTTGCTGTTTTTACCCTTGATTAAAATGTCGAAAACCTTACCTGTCCATGTATACTTCTCATCTCACCACCCTCGTAGCCATCTAGTTTTTGCTTGACACGCATCAAGGCACGCGTAGCATCCTTGTTTCCCTCGAATTCCTCTTGTAACCCTTCCAAGTTCATGCCATCATAATCTTCGGTTTCCTGGATCAAAGACCTTTGTGTGAGAAACAACGACAACATCTTCAAACCGATAGATTGGAACAAGAAAATGAATTGCGTCAAGGAAATGTCTCAAAGAAAGAGCATCAGAATGGCATCTATATAAACAACACGCACATCTGCCTTCTCTACATGCAAGAATCAGTAATTAAGTCCACTTTATAACCTTTTTGCATTGCATTGTTCATTAACAATTGAAACTATAAGGGTATGAGGTACCTTCTGTCTTTGCAAAGCCTTCAAGGGGGACAAGGCCCATTTATACAGAGGATCATGTATAAAAACCTGCAAAACAAGCGAACCTTGATTAAGCATTCAAAAAATGCTTTTATACTTTTTAAAATTCAACGTTAAACTTTCAGATCAGGTTACTTCGACAATTGTAAGCAGCGCCTCTTTATTTGTTCGCATCACAGACAGGGTTTCTTCACAACATCTCCTGAAAACGCCTTCCACTCCTGTGATACCCATTCCATCAGTTATGTCTCTTGTCAGTCTGAACGGAACCTGTCAAATCAAAACAAAAATGAACAAATGAGAATCCTGCAAAGATTATATAGATTCACAGGAAGGACAATTCTCAATATGTAAAGAGACCGGATGGAAGAGAACACACCCTTTCAGGAGTCTTGAGCATCAATCCTTGTTCAAAGGCAACTCCAAGATCTATGTGGACAACTTCTGCTGTGGCTTGATCGATTAAAATATTCATGGCATGACGATCACCAAGACCAACGATGTACCCAACCTGATACCCAATCAAATGCCAAATTTTCAAAAAGGATACGAATCAGAGGGAAAACTAAGGAACATATCTGTTCCAGATTCCTCAACTAAGAATAGAACCATGTCCTATTGGGTGAATAAGATCCAACACCCATCTTCACTGAACTGTTGAGATTAGAAGGGTGGCAGCACTCTTTTGCTAGCAAATTTACCAGCAACTAAGATTTAACAGCATCCTAAATATATTCAAATTTCTCTGATAGCTTATTTCTCTGACAGGGGGTGGTAGAAATGATTTTCTCCGTTTTATATTCTAAACTATATAAAAATTGAAAATCCCATCTATTATAAACTCAAAGAAAGAATAAATATCAACAAAAGTGAATATACTTGCCATTGAACTAGCTGCAACACTCCGTGTATAAGCAAGCCTCTTCACAAACCAGTCAGCAGGCTGCAGGAACTTTTCCAGGAAAAAGTAATGCATGACAGGACTGCAAAAGGGGATGAATTTTTCAGCCACCAACCAGTATATATGGAGTAAGTTAAATTAGCATTTCACAAAGAACGAAACCTGAAGTTCGTGCAGACATCCATGAAGGCTTTACGCTTGTCCTTCGCCTACAAGTCACCAGACAACAAAGATCAATAGAGGCAAATTACCAGATGTCAGTGATGACCAACTAAGAAGATCAGAGAAAGGAATGAGCTTACATTCAACATATGTTCTCGGCATTTGGGATATTTCCAGTTTCCAATGCCATAACGACCATGAGCGCCCTCACTCCTTGAACTGTGAATTGATATGCATACTGTCACAACTTGGAAGAGAGATTTTTGTTACATGTTACTGTAAATACTAGTACTAGACCAACCTTCCTATAAGATAATCTCCAAGTGGAATTGTGCCATCGACCCACTCAAGAACACCAGCGCTTGGAGTAAAAGGAACAACCTGAAAATATGTATATATATGCATTATAAAAAGATTTCAAGTTTCCAACTTACTGAATGGATCAAATTTCTCTAAAGAAACCGAACACCTCTTGTCGATAGATAGAAAGACATACCTTGTATGTGCGCACAGCTAACCTTCTCTTCCATGTGTCCCGGTTATTGTGTAGAAAGGTATTGACGAGACCAAAAAATTGTTCCATAACCTGAAACAAATGGTATACACTTTGCATAACTAGACAATTATATATGTAATCTTGGCTAGGTCTACATATTATCAATTTTCCGCCAGTACATGGAGCAGTGCCACACACGGTGTATCATATAACAGACATTGCAAGTAAAACTTCTGAAACTCTTACAGCATCTTGTCTGAGGTCATCATTGCCAGATTTCGCAAGTTGCTTGTACTTTTGGCCATCAGAACCAAAGCATTCAACTACTTTTGGAGCATTTATACCATTCATCACTCTGTACATCATCCAAAAGACATGGTTTCAAATAAGGTACTCTTTTAAACTAGGAATCTCAAAAAAAATATTTTTATATTGATTGTCAAAGGATTGATTAAGAAGGGACTTACGTGACAGAATCTGATAAACCTCTGAAAAATGGGAACGACCCTTCATTGTATTGGCAGCTACGATCAACAGAAATTGTAGCAGTCACCACAGGTACCTAAACTCAAACAAATGCGAAATAAAAAGTTTGACACATACTCCAGAAGCATATAAAAAAAGCGGAATTCAATATCTGAACCAGAAGGAAAATGGAAAACATGCTATCAAGCTCATCTGACTAATTAACTCTTATAACTAAATAAACAACGAAAAGACCATGTCGCCACAATTCGTTCAGCCAAAGCTAGATAAGAATGCAAATGAATAAATTAATAAATGACGTGCTTACAAGTTCCAATTGTTTCACACTACGAATTTCCCTTGGTAGTGCTACCCTTCTATTGGTATCCTGCAAAGAAAAGAGTTCCAAAAATGTTTCAAAAAAAATTCAGCAAACAGCATAACAAAACACTTCCTCTAAACTCAAAGAATAATCAGACCTCTCTCCTTGTTTCAAGCTCTGCAAGCTTGATGTAGATATCAACCAGTTGTTTCATCTGAAAAAAATAATCAGGATTTACTGATAAGTAACCAGGCAAAATGGTCTACGATGCATAAGATTAGGTGAAAATAAGGTTTACTTGTCTAATCATAGGCCCATGATAATGTGATACATCCTGCAAGAGATGCTCTGCTGCAAGCTTTTTATCCATATCAACCACAAAATAATTTCTACTGCGTTGGTTATCCTTGATACGGTCACCATTTGCCAAAGCCAGAAGCTAGAACCAAAAGCAAAAGAAAAATATGAGACATATATACAACATTTAGAAACAGAATTTCGAAGAAGATAGACAAAGTCACTAGAAAGTAATGTAATTCCGATGGCATACTACACAGCACAACAGACTACTGTTTTCATCTTCTTTCAACAGATTCAGGATGCCATAGGACATTCAAGGATTTTACCTTGTGCACTTCTAGCAAGTCGTATGCCAGTTAGCCAAACAGGAAAGAAAAAACATAAAGAGTACAGAAGATGGATAACATGTTCTACAGAACCTGAAAGATTGTATGGTATGGATGATCAATGGCCATTTTTCTGATGAGTGAAACCAGAGCAGACTGCAGGTAATAAATCGTAGAGATTAGCATTATATTTCCAAGTTTTCTATGATAGCCAAGTAAAAATGCATTCTACCTGAAAGCTGTTAGATCCTGATTCATCCCTGGAACTGCCCAACCTCGAAGCAATTTGATAAACAAGTGGTACAAATTTGTAAGACTGAACCTGCAAGAATGTTTAGAGAGATGAAGATTTCATTAACTAAACAAGAAAATTTCTTTACAGCAGATAAAATCTGATCCCTCCCATTGGTCAAGTACCTCCTTAATGGTGCTCAACATGTTATCAATAACATTTTTCTGGGAGGCAAGATTGAACCACATGGATACTAGTCGAAATACCTGTAAAATATAATGGAATACACCACGTTTCAGCTAAATCTCTCAAATATGTTTCTAAAAGGCCAGAGAAAACATTGAATGTTTTTCTGGGTTAATGTGAAATAAAATTGGACATGAATCCAAAATAAGAAAGCTAAAATACATGATTTGAAAGGTCCTATCATGAACCTGGCATAGCATATATAGCCATGCGTCTATATGTCCCAAACCTTACACACCTATGTGAAGTTCAAACTTTCATTTAAGCACTGAACTAGAGATCCACCATTGCACATGGAACTAAATCTAATCTATGTGGCGCCATTATTAAATATATTTTATCACGTACCAAGAAACAAAAGACAGATTGAGATGACCGATAACTATACAAACACAAACCGATGGAGAAATGTTGACCAGCAGCTAGCGACTGCAACCCATAACAGGAAAAAAGAAGACACGTTTGACCATAGAAGACCGCTAAATATTTGACTAACTATTAAATCCATCTTCTTAAGGAATTCCATATTTGACTAAAAGGTCAACGTAACACTTACTCACCTGTCATAAAGGATGGAACCTAGACCCTAATTCACATCTTACATTACATGCAAACCTAACTGAAATATATAGATTAACGTACCACTCGAACATCATACTTGTCACCAATTTCCAGACAACGTTTATATCCCTCCAATGCAAGTTTCAGAAAGTTATCCCTGTCATCCTACGCAATTGAGGAGAAAGAGGGAGATCATGTATCAGTAAATATCACCTATCTAGCAAAATCCATTACTACTTTTCCGCAACAGCCAGATTATCAGGCAGAATAAAGAACACCTGCAGTTTTACGGCCTCGTCTTTATCCATTGTTAGTTGCTTCTGCAGATCTTGAATCTTCAGTGAATAGTCAGATTGCTCCGCCTAGTACAGTAAAAGACCAAATATGAAATCAAATGAGAGACTTGTCTAGACTAGCAATCATATTGTTCTCTGATAAGACATCTGTTTAGAGATCAAACAAACAGAAGTAGACTACTACTTGCCTTCTTTGAACTCTTAAAACGTTTAACAAGCACCTCCAACTCCTTCGTCTGAAAAATGAAGAACACTAGTTAGTTTCCCTGAATTTCACCCACAACAGAACAAAAGAAGAACAAACTTTGGAGTTGAAGCTATTTAGAACTATTCATTTATTTGAGCTCATTTAGAAGGATAACAAAGATAGGCATATTCTACACACAATAGAGAAAATGTTAAAATAAGTGAATTTGAGCAACCAAGGTGGAGACCTTGTGTTTTCGTAGTCGCATTGCAGCTTGCCATTCACTGGAGGAGAGTCTTTCCTCATAACTCTTAAATAAAGCATCTGCATAATGAGCCAGATGAAACCAAGTTTGGCTCTTTCTATCAACCAACCTTTTGCAGATCTTGGAACTCTGTTCTTCAGCAAGCGAAACTGCAGGCCTGAGATACTTCTCTAAAATTGTTCTAGAACTATTTTCAAGAAAAATCCAAAAAAAAAAAAAAATCGAGATGAGATTTCTTAGAAGTTCATAACGAGCATTGATAGAAACTTCTTTCAACCAAAATAAAAAGCAACAATCTATTTACTTGCTAGATCTGGTTTCTGCTAGCCACTTTCCAATCACACGATATATATCTGAAGCCTCTTCTTTTAATTGATAATTATGTAAAATGTAGCTTGCAAGACTAATGGAAACTTCATGCCGCCCTTGGGCATGTAATAGCTTCGCCTCTTCAAGCTGAAAAAGCAAAAAAAAAGTTACTGGAAAGCATATCTCTAGTTGCGAGCCAGATATATTGCCATGTTCCACATTAAGAGGCAAAGTAACTAATAGATGTCAGTATTGTATGCCATCGTTCAACTAATACTATATGTCCTAGTTCACAACTACCTGCTGACAGAAGGAGGTGCTTGTAAAGATAGGAGTCATCAGAATTTTAATTGTAACTTTGGTATCTCATAAATGTGAACAAGGAAAACATCTCCGTAGAAATATGTACAATTAAGGAAGAAAAAGGAGGCTATTCAAATTCCACAAAACATGGAAGATTAGTTATAAAAATGTACCTTTCCAAGCCAATCTGGAATGAGTTGTTGTCCATCACTTCTTGCACAAAGAAACTTGAACTCATGCAGAGACGCAGCTGCATGAGAAAACTTTGTTCCCTGAAAGCAACAAGGTATTGTGTTGGTCCACTGCATTTACTACAAGTGAAACTGTAGCTTTTCACATTATGTACATACCTTGCGAAGTAACGAAGCAGACTGCAAAAGATGTTGCATGGTACATTCCTCACATCCCAAGATTTGGAGGAGAACTCGCCTAAATGCAATAAATGGCTCCAACAGATTCATGTGCAACTGAGTTTGCATAATGATAGAGCTCCAATCCTTATTGAGCCAAGACAACTGAATTTCATAATTAAACATGGCCTCAGGCAACAAGATTATCTCACTCAGCTTCTAGGTAGTTTTCAAATACATGCACTCCCAAGACTAAAATCTAATTGTAGATGAAAGATCCTAAATAACCTTGGTATTTTTCCAACTAATAACTTATTACTAATAACATAAATTCTTCAAGCTTTATATCATTTACTAGAAGCTAGTGAACAACAACTAGAAAAAATAAGTTACAAGGGAAAATACTTGATCCATTGTTGGAGTCACGGGGTCTGCGCATGCAATTTGCTTGACTGGATAGCCATGCACACTTTGATGTGAAGATGTCGTCCATCGAAGTTTCCAAACTAGTCCAAGATGATGAAGAATCTGGACAGAATAAAACATCAAAAATCAAAAAGTGGGAAAAGTCAAAACCCTTTTTTACCAAAAAGAGGCGGAAACTCTAGCATCAGTATATTTCCTTAGATCAACATGCAGCTTGCATTCACAAATTCCCCACATGAAATCTTTAGTCTATGGGAATATAGTTTTTTTGAGGAAATGTTGAGATGGTAAAGTATTTTTTAAAAAGGTGAACATCTCAACATAGTTATGTATTGGAACTTATGACAACTGGATACATTAAACTTGACAGCTATTGAAGAGTAATTGGCTAGTTAAGATCAAGACGACCTTAACCAAGAAATAAAGTATGGCACTCGCAAAGTGTGCTAATCTTTAAAAGGGGTTGTGGCAAGAGAAAGATCATGAACAATAAGGAATAGGATAATTTGGCAACCAAATGACAAGTATGAGGAAAAGGGTGTTGTGCTTCCGTGTCAATTTAAAATTCATACCTGAAGTTTCACTACTGTTGAGTATATAAATTCAGTGCTTTCTTCGCTTGCACGGGAAATGGATAACACAAGCTCCTGAAAAGGAGAAAAATAAAATATTCTTACCACATCGAAGCTTGAACCTTCCAATCCGATGGTGATAAACTGAAATCATGAATTACCTTCTTAGAATCTTTCAGTTTTCCATAGAACCCATTGTAATCCCCTTCTTGCAATGCTCTCAAACAACTGAGAAATAAATATGTTAAAACATGGAGAAAGAGACACGCCTAAGGTGGGAGCTAGTGTCTCATGCGTAATATTGAGGATTTTCCAAAGCTAAATAAAACATCATCACAACTGAACATTGATACTAAGACATGACCCAAAGAAGGAAAGCCAGAGACCAGAAATTTATGGAGACGTCAACTACTTTATTCCTATTAAATAAAGGTCTTAAGGCCAGGCGGCAAATTCAGTGTTGATAAGATGTCAGAGAAATTTAGTGCAATCCAGAGGTCCAGACAGGGAAAGATATCTAATGGCTAAGAAAGCATCATTAGTACATAAGAATAGAAATGTGTTACCAGTGCAGATTTTCATGATAATTATTATTCTTGACATGTTGCAGAGGTTGGCAGTGCGTTTGTGGATAAAGTAAAGAAAAATCCCATTTCCCTGCACGCCATGCAGCCTCATACTGCAAGCAAGAAGTCGATTTTTAGCTGAATTGTCACCTAAGCACCACAACTTAAGTACCAGAGGTCCACAGCCAAGTCTTGTTCGATTAGTTAATTGTTAAAGCAGAATTTAGGCCAATGTTCCAACCAAAAGATTTACTATCTGGTAAATATTGTTGCTAAGCAACTCCTTCAATATCTCCAATACATCATATCTTTTTCTATATCCCACGACATATTTACGTATTAATCAAAAACCTTATTTAGACATGAGACTTCCATGTATTGGAAAAATAGGAGAAAACTTAGCCAAATCAGGATGCATACCTGCAATTCGATGAACTCTGGATCATATTGAAAACATCTTTCTCGAGAATTCAATCCCCGGCAATACAGATCCACGACATGCATACAGCCTGTCTGCTGCAACGACCGAATGAGTCCTTTGAACGGTTGTCTCTGGACTTCCCCTTCACCAAAAACAGAATGTCGTGCACTAGTTGTTGGTTGAGATTGTTCCACCTCTAGATTTTCAGAAAGTCTACCAGGCACCACCATTTTCTGTGAACGTGCTTGCAAGTCATAATACTCGAGTGCCCTAGTCCAGTTTCCCTCATGCTCGAATGTGATTATTTGAGCAGACAACTTTCAGATTGCATCCATGCAACAGAAACAGAAAGTATTATTCACAAAAATAGTCAAAGATAAAAAAAACTGCTGCATATGACTTGTCCACTTCATTTTTTACTGTACACGTTTCAGTTGATTGCCAAAATATATTTTTAAGTTAGTTACCCAATTTGTTTTTCCCAGGTATTACTTGTTTCATTATTTGGTTGTGATTTTCTATTTGGACCTGTTTCATTTGATATTAGCAGAGGAATCGAGTCAGTTTTCTCACAACATTCCTATATCACCACGTTCCGGAAAATACTGACTAGCAAACCATTTCCAATTGGAAAGAGTTCCAAATGTGTGGATGAGATATCCAATATGTACTCTGTAGGACAGAATGTTTTATCAGAAACAAACCTTGTTTGAATGTATAACCCCATACAAGCTGTCAGGCTCGTTTATTCTTGTTATTGCAGACACAAGTATCTCAACATGATCCGGTAACTGTTAACCACAAAAAAAAAGGAACGATTAGAAATCGGCACAAACAAAACCACTTTCTTTGCTGCATGAAACCATGCAAAAAAAAAAAACTCTTATTTGCATTCCCCTTTTCTACATGGAGACCACAGAGTTTGCAATTTTGTAAAAGTGCATCCAATGAAAATTTCATATATGATGATGATTTATGACTCATTAGTCAATAAGTAAAACCCACAATGCTTATAGTTATTTGGTTAAAAAATGGAAACCATGGAGGAGCCTGAGTACAATATTATCTAGTTCAATAATCCCCAGTGGATAAAATGCATTCCTTATCAGTACCATATCATGATAAGAAAAATCAGGATCTCCGAGGCTTAGATTGCCAAATTTCTCCTCACACCAATACTCCACATACATGGAGGCAGTCAAATATGCACCACAAACCTGGGAAAACGAGAAGAGTTATACACTGCAACTAACTTTAGAGCCTCTATCTTAAATTGGTTATTGATTTAAAAGGAAAGGGATGACTCACTACTGCGGATCTGGCAACAACAAGATAATCAATGGAAAGCCAATAAACCTGATCAACAAAAGTCACTCTGAATTATGGAGATATTAAAAGAAACAAGAGGAATAACTGATTAGACAACTAGCGCCATATAGAATGATACAAAAACACAAACTACAAAACTAGTAAGAAAATTAATACCAAATGGTTTTTTATCATAAAACTAGCACCACATCTGACAGGGATAAATTCCTTTTTCATGATTTACAATGAGTTAAGTGACTAAACCTCAAAGTTGATCATTTAAAGTAATCAGTTCTTCTTACATGACAAACAAAAAATATACATGACATGTCATAATCAATAAAACTAAAGGTGTGAGACCTATCACATTTTCCTACTAAATGTAGTTGCAAATCTTAGCAGGAAACCAAAAACTCTTTGAGAAGGAGATTTCTGCTAACTCTAGACACATGAAATATTGCATGGATCAGCAATGCTCATCCTCGTAATAATGCATATGGTAATTGAAACTAACATATACCTTGTCCCAATTTGTAGTCATTGACGCTGCCATTCCATTTGGTGTTGTTTCAACATCTCTAGTCTTAGCAGCTGAGGAACAAGATCTTGAACTGTAGCTGGAATGCTTAGCGTTCTGCAAGACCATGAATCACATTACTTTCTCTGTTACTGATGTTGAAGCTTATTTCTTATACAGCATAAGCATTTTTCTCATGAACTTAATACGATTACTGCAAACAGGTCAGTGCTGAAATCAATAACCTAACCTTTTCTCTCTTAGTTTGTCCAGAAAAAATCGATCTTTCGAGGACATAACACATCCGCAGTTCATTCAGGGTATTTAACATAATTTGCTTCGATTTTGTTAGCTTGTTTGAATCAATGAAGATATGCTCTTTCACCTGCCAACGGGAATCACAAGCTTTAGCCAAAGTGACCACTAACTATCTCTTTCTGCAACACGACCCTAAAGGAAAATCATGAAGCAGATGACGAGTACGCTCATCAACAAAAACAAACAACCATGGTTCTAATAGTTTTTCATTCGGTTGTGCACAAAAGTCAAGACGGGTTCAAGATGGGGTCAAGATGGGAAACATAAAAGTAAGCAAATCTGTACTTAAGACAAAACTGGAAAGAGTACACAAGCGATGTGGATTTGACTCAACAAATAGAGATATCCAGAGAAAAAACAATGCAAACAAGTAGAGAAAAGAAGCATTACTGTTAGGTTCAAAAAATACATGAGATACCTGTGACGTGATTAATTCGTGTAAATTGATATCCATCCCTATCCTTCCCGCAAGACTAACAACAACACTAGGCAATAAAAGCTCAGAGATTTCAGCTTTCAACATTGCTATGTTCTGGCATAACCTGTCACACAAAGCACCAACAATGATCCACTCAGTGCAATATTTTACTTGATACTTTAAATGGATAACTCTGGAAAACAGGAACCAAGCAGATACCTTATTGGGACATCCTCACATAAAGCGATCATACAGTACACAAGCTGACAAATCCACCTATCAAAGTTTTTATTATTTGTGGACCACACTTCGGACTTCTCCAGTGAAAATTTCTCAGCTGGGGGAAAAAATGAACCATTCTTTAGTAACATAAAAAAAAACAAAGAGTAATGAAACATGAACGCAATATGTTTGAACAGATATGTACATGTCATGTGCAGAATGTAATAGAGGTACTTATTACTGAATTCTATAATAATCCCAGGCATTTTTAGTCTCAAAATCAATCAGGAAACTTTGCACGATTGTAAGCAATAGCCAAAAAGATTTCATATCCCTTGATGACTTCATCAGTACCCTCCATTTTTTTGTTTTAGGTTGCATTCAGTAACATTAAATTTCAGTTCTCAACTATTTCTAGAGTAGCACTTACATCTAGAAACTTGACCATAAAACAAATTATAGCTGAGGCCAAAAAAAAAGAAAAAACAAATCATAGCATCTAGAGGAAAGGTTCACATAAAATATATAAATGGGATTATTAACACGAACCATGAGATTCCTGCATAGAGATTCTGTTTAGTAAGATCTTTGCCACAATGTCAAGGTTTATGGAATAATTAAACTACCTTTGAACTGATTTTGGCTATCCAGTAAGATCTTTTCCACAATGTCAAGGTTCACGCCCCTGCCATGCACCTACAAAAAAGAAAAAAAGAAAAACATATCTGAACAGGCAGAGCAGTTTTGAACTTAGGATACCTTAACAAGAATGGGAAATCCAATATACATCCATGAAAAGTAGCACAAGACCAGAAAGCTAAGGCAGAGAAGAAGCTCACCTCAATCGAAGATCTCTCACACGAATCGAAAGATGATAATGCTTGCTGGCCCCTTTCGGTTGAAAGAATTCCCTAAAACAAGGAGAAAGGGATATCTATATAGCTAAATAAAAATTCTAAAGCAAAACTTGAAAACAATTAGCCTTTCCAGACAGGAGACAAGATATTACAGAATAAATCTTTGGAATGAAGTGCAACCCCTATAATGCATGACAATTGGGAAGGGAATTACACATCTTTTGACTAAAATATTACGGAACTTTAGACAGAAGGATTCATAACTTTCATGTGCATGATACTAGATTATTAAATTATCAATAGATCAGACATCAGCAGGAGTGACAAACATGAAACAGCAGAACAAAAGTTAAAGGCTATTGCAGAATCGAGAGTTTAGAGGCACAATCAAATTACTACAGGTAAATCGAAAAATTATGACCAATCAAACAATTGACAAAAACGAAACAAGTACGTAAAATCTGTATAGGTAGGAAAATTAGAAAACTGACCCGAAGGGTTTGAGATGTTACATCAATAATCTTTACAGAGTCATCCAAAAGATACTTCTTCAGAATTTTCAGCAGTGTGATAAGGGTTTCATCAGATATGCCATTCTCAGTAAAAGATCTGACTTTCGATCCAGTATTATGCATGGAGTTTAACTCCCCAGGAAGATGGAAAACAACAGTGTGGGGGTCCCTGATACCAACCTACAGTAAAAAAAAAAAAAAAAAAAAAAAGAAGAGAGAAAATAAGACCATAGATTCAAATTCGCAAAGCAAGAGATACTGACCACAAAAGAGAGTGACAGATACCCTGGAAAGAAAATCAGACACCAAAAGTCCCATACTATCTGCTTCATCAGAGGCAGACACACGAACAAGAGTCCAAACAGCATTTACAATTTCATCGTCAGACTGCCAAAATGTTTCTGCAATTTCTACATTTGTCTCTTCTTGAGAAACTTCAGAAACTATGAGCTTGTTATGCAGTGCTTGGAGACTGCAAGGACATGATAAGTTGGTCAAATTGCAGCAATGTGATAGAGTAGAGGACTAAACAGTAGTAGATATCGACAAAAGCTTCAGTAGCCATATTATGGGTAATGATATCAACTTTATTGCTATCAAGGTAAAAGCCATATCGACATAATTGAAAGGCAAACACTTTCTGCCTTCTGAGTTAATTTGTAAAACCGACACAGACCCAAAAATTTCACCCATGACCACAACCTAGAGGCTCCGGTAGATAGTCCACGGACATGAAACAAAGTAGCTCAGACATCGAGCAGACATACACACATAACCAAATAATCCGAAACGAATTTCAAGAAGCGAGAACCCTTTTTTTCATTTGACCGTCGTTCTTTGCGTAATTAGAAAAACTAGTATTCAAAGTAAAATAAAAGGAACCATGTGTGATCTTAATTCTACAGTTAATATCCAAAGAAAATCATGGCACATAGGGTAATCTTAATGCATATCTCAGAATTTAACTCAGGAACGATAGAGTTGATACCTCCGGGAAAGGATTCTCGGTGGAAGATAACAAGATCTTCTAGCACACTGTTGGGTAATGGAACAGAAAAGAAACAAAAGTTAGATAATAGTGATAAAAATTCCAACAAAAATATAATCATTAGAAATTGCGGAGTGCTTGACCTTCAACAGATGATTCCTCGGAGAATATGCTTCGCATATCTTGATGTGTGATTCACGAATGACTTGAAAAATTTCCATATCAGGGAATGGTTCCAAATCCTGAAATAGATGAATAAATCAGAAGGGATCAATTTCTCAATTATTCCTGGCACTGGTAGGACAAAAAGGAAGCCAGCATTATAGGTAGAACGCCTACTCTGATATCTTCATCAAGGGACGAATCTGAATTAACAACTAGCTTGTGTAGCAAATTTACTAGTTGAGATGACTTAGAACCAGAAAGTTTGGTATCTGCTTCAGCATCAATGCAGCATTTAACCAGCTTTGAGACCAAAAACTAAAAAAAAACCAGCAGATAAAGAAAAGTAAACCGTTTTTTAAGAGAGTAATAAAAACCCTTGGTATTTCAAAAGTGGACCCAAATAATAACATTAAGTAACACATACCTGGAGTTGGTCACCTAGTACACTAACAATTTCTTTGGCCGGATTGCTTTTGAACGAATCCAGCAAACAGGACGCTATACTACAACACTGGTCTTGTAATGAGGGATAGCCGATAAGTTGTCCAACAAGATTGAATATGTAACTGAAAGAGACCACAATTAAAGATCAATGTACATAGTTTTCTAAAGCTCAAAAATAGAGATCCACCCTTCAGTGCCACTGAAAGTTTAAATTTACAGATGACACTCATGGTTATTATCAGAACAACCTAGAAGTTTCATAGATCATAGAGTGTAGCCTTGGCTCCTAAAATATCAACTAAAGATTAGAATTAGAAGTTACTCTCACTAAAAGAAACACTACGCAAAGCTACTGTCGAAGAAGATGTTATGATAGTCAGTATCTTACTTTTAACAAACGAGTTCAAGCCAATAGCAGAACCAAGGTCAAGTAAAAACTACACCTTCTAACACCTACAACAACATAATTCTACTCAAGAAAAGAAAAACCTAAATGGTCAAGCTCATAGCTAGCAATTCAAAAAGATTTGAAGAAATCAGAAAACAGTAAAATAGTAGTCACTTTCATGTTAAAGAATTTTAGTACTACCAATCAAATAAGCTCAAATAGATAAATTGAGAATTCTGCTCACTTTAAGGAACTTGGAACTGAAGCTCTATGACCAAGAAGAATTGTAAGCTCTTCAAGAGCAGCCAAATGATGACGTGTATGCCGATGATGACATGCAGCTGACAGTCTGTAGTGCATTTCTGTGATGAACTGCGAAGAAAGAACAAAAATAATTGTGACTGAAGTATCAAATTTACAAGAAAAGAGTGATCTCGTGAAAAATCTTTGGCAAATTAAAATTTCACCATGAACACTCTATCCGGGCGAAAAATGTTTATCCTGTCAGTAATGACTGCATTCTTAGGATAATCACCGCTGCATAAACCAAGTAAAAATATATAAAAGGAAAAAACTAAAACAATAAGTCTGCATTGAGTGAGTAAGAAATTTTACGTTTCCAGAAAACCATCCACAACTGTTTGAACTGCAAGTGAAATAGTGTTACGAGAAAAAGCAGGAACTGGAGGTTCTGGTGAAGAGGAAGTGCATGATAAAATAAAACTAACAATAGACACCTGAAAACAGAACAGGGTGCCCATTAGAGAGATTCAAGACGTTATGATTAAACAAATATGTTATATTTTTTGAAACTAGGATCTCCGACAAAATGAAATTAAAGCGTCCAATTTTTGATCATGCAATTCCCTATATGCTTTGATCTTGGATCAGAAGGTTTGATTAACTGTAGCTAGCTGATCAAACTAGCTTAATAATGGCAGCATGGAAATTTTACATTACAAACACCAAAGACAGATTGATAAGTCAAATGTTAAAGGTACCATACCATATTCTGTTTAATTAGCTTATCCCTTTCATTCTCGCTGATCTCACCCACATACAATATTGAATTCTGAAGCACCATTGCACCTTTATCAGATTCTGACGTTTTACTACAGTGCAATCCCATACATATCGAAAATATTGGCACAAAATTTTCTTTGACCAACACAACCACCGGTTGGCCAGCCATCTGCAAATTATAGACCATGTCAGTGAAATAGAGATCATAAAATTTCAAACCGCTGACGTCATCTTAAAGGGCCCATACAAAAATAGAAGACAAAGCAACCAAAAATTTGTACATATTATAAATTTCATTAAAATGTCCGTTAAACATCTCCATAAAATGAGATTACAGTTTTCCAAAACGTTCAATCATGTCCATAATAGATGCAAGGAAGCAACCTTACCTTAGCTACCCAATCAAGGTTAGTATGATCTTCATGCAACAGAAGAGCTGTAAGTAGCCAGTGGGAACAAAAGTGGATGAAATATTTCGGTTCAGCGTATGGAATGAACAGCTGACTTGTCTGCAACAAAGCAAAAACCAGATGACGTGAAATGCTAAAATGTACTCAATTCCATTTTTCAAACTGCCACAATTGTAGGACATATTGCTAAATATCCAATAGCACATGTCGATATTTCATTCTTTCACTGGCAATTTACTTTTATTTTGTAGTTAAAACTGTGTGTCATCTTCAATATTGTAGACCCATTGTCAAGAGAAACAAAAAATTACTGTACTACAAGTTTGAATATAAATGCTAATTTGGTTGAAAAGTATATAAAACATGAAACTCCAATAAACAAAGTGCACATAAATAATATCGTGAAAAGGTAATATTGCAGAAAAAAACTTCTTGATCTATGAAACAAAGAATATCAACTTACCTCAACAAGACCAGCTAAACTGACACCACACGCAACCCAGAAAAAGAGGATTGGACCCAAGAGTTCCTCCAGGTACTGCACAAACCAGTTTACAAAGAGATGTAGATGATGTCACCAGATAGCATTCACAAGGTTCAGAAGTGATTAAAGTCAGGTAAGTCTGATGATATTCAGAAAGACGCAAAAATAAGAAGAAGATTTATCATGCAAGTGTGGAAGAGATAAAGAAACGAGAATAAAAAAATACCTTGAACCTAGATGGGTAATGGAGTTGTGCTGATAGATTGTCAAGTGCAGCAATGATTAATTCCCTAGTAGGAAAAAGGCCAGATAAGTAGAAGAAAGTTTCAAGTGAAAAGAAACAAAAAAAGACAGTAACAATTACAAGCAAGAAATACCTCTGACAAGGATCTATAGCCGAAATAGCGCACATCATAAAAACAGCCTGCGTTTCTCCCAGTATGGAATAGGAAGTTAATACACCGCCAATTGATTGAATACTCAAAATGATTCTAAGAATTCAAAACAAAATAAATAAAATATTACTTGCAACTCTATGTTTTCACTGTGATAAGCAAGGTGCATAAGAGTAATGATGACTGTGTCCATTTTCTGGCGAGGCTGAGGACCAGCAGCCAAAACATCCCTTGCGGTGACTAATTTTTCCTTTGAGGAGGTTACCAATATAATACCAAAGCTGGAGCTGGAAAAAGAAATGGGAAAAATTAACAACTAATGAGGTACTTCAATCTGACAACGATATCTGAAAATAGTGATAAAAATTACCTATTAACAACTAATTAGGTACTACAACCGAACAGTATAAAAACGGATACCGAGGGCCAAGTATCAAATTAATATTTCAAAGAATAACGAACTCTGTGAAGCATCAGACCTTCAGAATGCTGATCATCATAAGACTTGCAATCAATAAAGAACAATGTAACAGAGAACAATGTAGCAACTAAATTTACTTGAACATGCCTTGTATTTATCAAAAAATACTTTCTGCCCACAACAAAGACAGAAATCAGCCTCTTTTCTTTTTATTTCTTTCTTTTTGTAAGCCACAAGAATCTGTATAATCGAGTATCTAACAGTTTTTCTTACTAGGACAACACCCAACTCGAAAAACCCACAACAAAGACAGAAATTAGCCTCTTTCTCTTATTTTCTTTTTTGGTAAGCCACACAATCTGTAGAATATCTAACAGTTTGTCTTACTAGGAAAACACCCTACTAAAAACAGCCATAGGATAATAATAGTACTGAACAAACAAACACCAAACTTACCAAATATCTTGAAACAATGCCTCATGGCCATCCCACGTCTGGAATAAAATTCCAATTTTTCTTCCCAGGACAAACCTCACTCGATAATCGGAGTCATTTAGCATTAACAGAAGTCGCTCAATCATTGTCTGAATTAAAAGAGAAACTTAATTAACTGTACAACAAGAGACTAAATAAAGTATGAATTCCACAAGGAACCAAATAGAACATTTAACCATAACCGGCTGATGTGAAATTCCAAAAATGAAAACTATTAGCACTAATGGGTAAAACAGGGAAACTACCCGATTACTCAATTTAGTCCTAAGATTAAAGACATGTTTATCGTGAACACACTGGAAGTTTTCTTCTTTACTTGAAAAGTTTCACTACAAGTAACAAGTACAAGAAAGATTTCAATTTTCCATCTGCAAACAACACAAATCAACTTATCTGAACAAACTTTACAAGAAAATGTAATTTTCAACTTCAGTGGTCATGAAAACTAAGTTATGAAACCTTAAGGCAAGAATATTTTCGCTTCATAAAAATAGTTCAAAGAGAAGCAAAAACATAAGTAGGAGTGATGATACTCAATATTGCTTATGTCCCTATGTCAACTCTTTAAGTCTGAAGAAATAGTGAGTTATATGAGAAGTAGGCACCTGACCAGTCTGAGGATTAAGCAAGACAAGATCACATATACAGTTGATCAGCTTTACACGCCCAAACCATCCCAAGAGACCAAATTCAGAAACTTTATTCACTATTGCACCAAGTTGGACAAAGACCTGCGTGTTACTTGAACAATGAATAAAGCAGATTACGGAAAAGAACCAAGTAATCAACTTAAACAAGAAAAGATAGTACCTGACAACTTTCTCCTTCTTTCAAAGACAAATCACAGTTTTTTCTGAGTCCAGAAGAATACACCCCCGAGGATGATAAAGTGTGAAGTAAAACATGCAGAGCAGTGACTATGTTGAGACAGTTACGCTTGATCTTTACTTGTGTGCTAAGCATGCCGTCCAAGAAAATAACCTTAAAGTAAAATAATGAAGCAAAAACTCATAAACACAAGAAAGGTTGGTTGAGATGTTGATATAAACCCCTCTATTTTCTTTCTCTAAATATTTCACAGCAAATTTAAATCAAAAATTTGAATTCCATACCAAATCATTAACTTTCGGCATAGAAGTCAAGCATGACAGCTGGCATAAATGATACAGTATATTTTCCAGCACCTACAAGTATAAGCAGTTGGTTGCTATAAGGTCACCACAAAAGCTTGAGATATTGATATGTGAAAAAAACTGCCGAAATACCTTAGGATCAGATTCCTTCTCCAAGAGATTATATAGAACATCCCATGTAGGAAACTGAAGTACCGGAGAAAAACATGAGATAAGTGATATCATGCCTAACTTCCAGTTCCCTGTAGAAACGGGCAGGCTGGATCCAGCTTTTCCACCGGCAGTTATAATATCCATCTCTTTAGTGTCTTCAGGTAGATCTAAATCCATATCCACAATCCTGCCAACTTCTGGGGAATCAAGTGCTAATGATTTTGAAGATAAAGGCTCAGTATATTCTCCATAGACTTTAGCAAAAGACCGCAAAAGGTTCTCTAAGGAGTGAATTACAGCATCAAAACTAGCGCCAAGAAGATTGTGGTCCTTTTTGGTGCTGAAGACAGGAGATTTAGTAAGAGACCTCAACGAAACTATTATAGAACATTTCTCATTAAAATCTGAGCCAAACCCCAAGGAACCAAGCCTTTGAAAATCACTGAGGCTCTTTAAAACTTCTTCAACAGCATGATCCAGGCCTTCTAACAAATAGTGGCATGCTTTTAAGAAGAATGAATTGCTTCCTTTACCCTTCCTGAGAAATGAAAACGAAAATCCAATTGACTGAAAGAAAAGTTCATTCAAAGAGCTACAATTTAAGCTAGTTCATCGAGGATCCGAAACTACACAACCTTGCATCTGACAGCTACATGCAAAGAATACGATGACACTACAAGTGGTGCTCACCATCTATCAAGACAGCTATAAAACTCTTATTATAAACTACATACACATTCTAAAGGACTAAACAATTTTGGTAGAGAAAATCTGCCAAGACAATAACAATATCAGTCATTCACAAGTTTTAAGAAAACCCAAGAACAGGATGAGTTGACTAACCTTGTGATATAAGAACCATGCATAAAATGACACAACAGAGCACATCCCATAAAGATGTCAGAGAGTGGTCCTTTCTCATTGTTCTCCAGGGTAATGCTACGAAAATAGATATCCATGTCATGAAGCAACGGATCTCTTAATACCAGAGGTAGTTGTACTACGTCAGGAACTTGGCAACTAGAGATCTGTAAATACAGAGAAACAAAAAATCTGTCAGCGGAGAAATGAGTCAGGAAAAGGCGAAAAAGAAATTACGGATCCTCCACCTTGCTAGATTTTGAGCAAACTCTTGTTAGAGCCTCCACCGAGCATTCAAAGAGTCCAAATTTTTTTTCTAGTTCAACATCATCTGCCTGCAAAAGAAACAAAAACACTGACTTCCAGTTTAGTCCTGAAACTTTTCTGAGATGAAATTTTTTTCAATCCTTAGATAACAAACATAACAGGCACCTTCAACACATCATTCACCTGTTCACAGACATCCCATTCAGATGGTGTTGGAAGATGTTCCTTAGGTAATGGAAGCGAAGTCTTGAAACCAGCACATAGGGAATATGCAGCTGCTGGTAAAAGCTGAACCATTCTCTCATTTAGTGTCAAACGACCCTAAAAATGTATAAACCATAAGCAGAATTTCCAGTTTGATAGTGTGGTACAGTGAAGTACACATCATTCGAGACTTATAAATCTACGATGCCTTCAGTCAGTGAACCTGATGAGATTTCGAACTATCTCTTATGATTTAGCTTCAACTAACATAAAAGGGTGAAATTTCACTGCCTGAACTAAGAATTAAGTACTTAACTACGACTGTGCCAAGATCAATCTACATTATGGAGTAAACAACTCAGGCTAATGATATTTTTGGTCAGATCCTAGACAACACCTCCTCCACACAGAGTAAGAGGTATCACATATCACAGACCAAAAAAATGATTATTGATGAGATCCTTGTGCCAACTATACTTGAGTTATTCTGAAAAAAATTGAAACTACCTTCCAGCTTAGGGGGGCACAAACTGCTCTAAGAAGATTGCGTCGAAGATGTAAATCATCTTGCAGGTTTCCCTGTACAAATGTGTCCATCAGTGATAGGAAAAGACCATGATGATGGAACAACTTTTGAAGACTTGTAAGGTTTATCAATAAGGCAACATAGAATGTAGACACCAAAAAAATACAATTGCGGTGAGAACCTTGCTTACCTGACACCCCATACGTGAAAAGTAACATGCAATGAAGTACAAGGACGGCCTGAATAAAAGTTATAATTCTTTAGATAACAGTAGAGCCATTCAGCATCTATTAATTAAAGCCAACCAATAGTCAAACAGAAATTAATCTCGTGGAAGGAAACAATATTAAACCTTTTTAAAGAATATGATGTATACAAACTTATTTTGATTTTTGTTTCAGGAAAAGTGAGGCTCTAGCCTATGTGCACCTCAGGAATTAGCTGGACAACATGGCTTATGAAGTTTTGAGGATGAAAGGCTTACTCAGAGGGTATGTGTCTGAATAATTGATGATCCCACACTTCTTGAGGCAGAATCCCAACGTTTAGGTTCTGATTGAAGAAACAAGAATATTAGGAGGATATGAGTCTTTAGAAAAATTTATAAAAATTTATTTACAAACTCACACTTGAAATAATTGATCCAAGAAGGACCAAGACAGCATCAACCTGCATTAAAATAGTGTAGCATCAGCCATAAGTTCGTGCATTTGTGGCTCCTAATCAGCTAAACAAAGCGAGTAACCAAAAATTGTTTAGCTAAAAGAACTAACAATCACCCTTAAAAAGTGTTGGGTAACACCTTGACCTTGGTCCCCATCAAAATATCTACTTTACCTAAATATATCAACTTCTGACCAATTACAAAAACTATTATAGAATTAACGTCAGAAATTCATTTAAATGGGAAATGGCTATAAAAGAAACCCTGAACAAATAAACCAGTAACATTTGATCCAACAAAAATCCCCGAAGAAAACTTGTTTCATTGTTCGAAGTTCAAGTTGTTGCTGGGTACCTAATACAAGTTCAAGCTTCATTGGTGGAAACTTATGCTAGCAAATGTTTAGGGTCTTGTAAAATTTTCTCTAGTCTTGTCGATAAGAAGTAACCATTTTTTAACAAATTGTATACTGTGTGAAACAAGAAAGAGTATAAGTAGATAAGTGCAACGTACAATTACACTCATGCTGCTGAATGTTGCTAGCCCATGGATTAAAGAACTCCAAATCAATTGCCAACCACGATCTAGCTGCAAATAATGTGGTTTAGAAACCAAAATCTAACTACAAGCAAATTAGATTCATAATAAGGTATTATATTAATGAAATCAGGAATTCCAATACAAAGCTGAAAATGAATAGGGCATGAATACCATTTCAGCAAATAAAGATTTTCAGAACTCAATCAGTAAATGTAGGATTCCAAAAGCCTAATAACCACCTGATTTTTATCAAAAATTGTCACATAATTCTCTAAGATTAAGTTGAGTCTAAACTATTTTTTTTGGACCAAAAATGTTGAGTCCAAACTTAACATCAAAAAAAAAAAAAACAATATGCGGATAGGCTTTTGAAATTTTAATGTTCAGTTCATTCTACACCAAACCGTTTGGCAAGAGGCAATCATAGAAACAATATAATTCTTCAACTTCTCCACGATGTGAACAAGAAATTCAAGCAATATTCTATTTAAGTAACAACACTGAATCAGCTCTAAATCTCAACAATGCATGTTTCTTAAACTTTTCTTTAATAAGAACGCTGACATTTTAGCACTTTTGAGGGAAAAATTCCCAACTTCAAGAAACCTCATTGCTTTATTAAGTTAATTCTTTCTTTTCTTCTTCTTTATTTTCTCAAAAAAGTATAGATTAATAGTACTATACGGCTTAACCCCAATCTATATATTTTAAAAATATGGCAGAAAGATAATTGCATTGGAGGTTGCTTTTACAGGGAAAAAAAAAAACTCATTCCTTATTTATCTCTGGTTTCAAAGCACTACTCCCTTTCCTGAGTTTCATGATTTTGATTCCTCTGTCATTACTTTTTTTTTTTTGTCCTCTCACTTCAATCACTTTAAAATTTAATATACTGATTACTAGAAAAATATACTTACTCTCGTATTTCAGAATAGATGATATTTTATCTACTTTATTTTATTTCACAAAATTTGATGTTTAATCTTTTTATTTTATTTTTATTGAAAAATTGTAAATATCAAAATGTAATAATTAAAAATAATTATACTTACTATATTACTATTGGTTTATAATTATTAAAATAATTTTTGATAAGAGAAAATAATATATATTTTGATTACAGGGAAAAAATATTTACTTTTTTTTTTATTTTCCTCTGACTTCAATCACTTTAAAATTTAATATACTGATTACTAAAAAAATATATTTACTCTGTTGTTTCAGAATAGATAATGTTTTATCTACTTTATTTTATTTCACAAAGTTTGATGTTTTAATCTTTTTACTTTATTTTTATTGATAAATTGTAAATATCAAGATGTAATAATTAAAAATAATTATACTTACTATATTACTATTGGTTTATAATTATTAAAATAATTTTTAATAAAAGAAAATAATATATATTAAAAGAATAATAATTATTTTTTTAATTTGTGTAAAATATTCTTACATTGTGAAAGAGAGGGAGTAGATAACTTATATACAAGACACTGACTGCCCAAATTCTCCTTCTTTATCTAAACCCAATAAAGGTCATGTGTTATTAGCAATTTAGTAATCTATTTACTCCCCCAAATACAGTCACAAACAGCCTTTTCCTTTCATCAATAAATTCAGTTGACTAGGAAGAAAAATACTCGAAAATATAGTATATAAAAATAAAAATATTTGTGAGAGTAGGAAAGTATGGTAGGGTCCAAAATAAATATGTCGAGTGTGGTATTGAGGGAATAATTACATTTTATTTTCTATGATTTACTTCTTCTTCCTTTTATCCGAAAGTTTTAGTTTTTTTTAGATTAGTGTAAATTTTGGTATAATTCAACGCAACGCTAATTTAGCGTATTACAACCCATTTCTAATTACAACCGAGAAATTCAATGACATGTCAAGTTTGGTGGAAAGAAAGCTTTAACTTAAAATATTGTGGATATTAATCAATTAAAAGTAGAAAAAATAAAGCACTGAGATTGAACGGAAAAAGTTGGTTAATGGACCTTCGACATAATGTTTTGCATATGGAAAGAATATCCATGTGCTTTTTGAATAATCCCGATCGATCAAAAAGTTTGATCCATCCTTTAACTCTCTTTTTTTTTTACGTTTACTTTAAATTTAAATGAACTTAAAAATAATACACATTCGTGACTGGACTATATGGCATCAATTTGGAAGAATAACAAATGTGTTGAGTTTTTTTTGTTTGTTATAAAATTAAGAATGTGATAAAATAAAACTATGTATCTGCTTCATATTGAAACCAAACAATATAAGTACGTTTCTCTCTTTTGCCACAAGCTCGAATTTATTGGAGGCCGAAGGATTTGTGATACTACTACACAGTCCAACATGTTCGAGTTTTTTTTTTTTTTTTACAAGTTTAGATCAAGATATATAACATCAATATAAATATTTTGACAATTTGTATTTATGGTAAAGAAACTTTTAAAACTGAAATTCAAACTAATCTCTTATCTATGTTAAAAAAAAAAACCGGATATTTAATCAGTTAAAACGTCTATAATGGTCAAGAACAGAACCAAACACTAGAGTTCCGTAAATGGTGAGACATGACTTAGACACATGGAAATATTTTCGCCATTCGAACGTCACGCCACTTGACTATATCACTCTTTGGTTTTGCAGTTTAGATAGTTTTGTTTCATACACTCACAAGTATGTATATCCAAAAGTTGTTGCATTTGGTGTTTAAAATCTAATTGATCCAAATTGGTTAGTGCATATTGGACTAAAAAAAATGTTGTACTGATGACATTAAGTTAATCTCGAGTTGTAAACCGAATTTGTTTTTGCATATTGGACTAGAGTCGATAAGGTTAACTGGTTTAGACTCAGATTAAGGTTGCTTCGATGTTGGTTTACGCCTATACAGTTAAAATGTTTGCTAAGTTTGTTGTATTTGAGGTTGCTTATAAAGGCAGCGCTCGAACTGATCTTGATACAAACATATAGTAAGATCGAGTATTTAATTTTATAACTGTGACGATAGTAAATTGCTAGTGTTGTCTAGCTGAGACGTAAGATTCTTCTATTGCGATTGTGAATGTGAAAAAGACTGAGTGCTAATATATCTATCTAGAATATATAAATTCAGTTACACTGAACATCTTTCAAAATTTGTAGTTCCTATAACACCTAGTTGGAATCCCATTTAAGATAAATTTAGATTTGGATGGAACGATGTGCAAACTTCACTATAAAAAAAAAGGAAAAATGTGCAAACTTCCATCCGATTTTTTTTTTTTAAATGTGCCCTAAAAAAAGGTTTTTGCATCATTTAACAAATATATGCAGGAACCATGTACACCATAAAATAATTTAGACGAAAAGTTGTATAAATTAACAAAATAAACTATATATATATATATATTCAAATTTATCATTAAAATTTTTTAACATGGTTGCAAAAATCAATATTACAAAAATAATTTATCTTTTTCGTAAAAGTTAATTGGTGAAGTTATGAAAATAACAGCTTAAGTTGAAAACCATAATTCTTAAAATTATGATATTGGTTAAAAGTTAAAACTATAAATTCGATTTTTTTCCTTAAGGAAACAGTTGGAGTTTTACGAAAAATAAAAATATATAGCTGCAGTATCATTTTCTTTATTCCTTTATTTTATTTTTTCTCATGGAACAATTAAAAAAGTTTTACCCCTCACTGTTGTCACAAAGACACAAGGCATATTAGAGGGAAGGGCATAAGATAGGGTTAGGATATTTCTTGAAACTCCAAAAATAAAAGAGAAGCTAGAAAACATTTTGTTCAAAGTAGTAATCATAATTTTCCTCCCCTACCTCTGACTTCTCTTCTTCCCTCATCATCATTACAACCTCACTTCTCTCTCTCTCTCCCCCTTCACTTTAATTCCCCCAATATCATGATGATAGTGATGATGATAATTCATGCTCATCTTCGTCGTCTTCTTCTTCTTCTTCTTTCTCTTCACCTCCCAAGTCCCAATACCCAAGAAGAAGACTTCAACACACAACCCCAAGATCAAGAATCCCAAGAAAAAGAAGATGAAGTAGTTGATTCTCATAATCATCAAGATTTTAAGATTAGGGTTTACCTCATCTCTCTCTACTTTTTCATTTAGATCGATTCCTTGATCATCATCATCATCATCATCATCATATGTTTGTTTCATCATCCACGTGTGCGTACGAGATCCAAAAGGGGAATCAAGCGTCTCGGTCCGATCTTTCGCTGCTTCAAAGCGATCTTCATCTTATAAATCATCATCAAATCATCAAGTGTGTCTTTGTTATCTCTCTTACTTTCCTTCTTGTATTTCTTTTTATCTTTTGACTACTTTTTGCTTCTTCTTCTGGATTTCTCTTTTCTCGATCGGTGTTTTAGTTTTTACTTATTTAGATTTATGAATCTACTTGTATCACTATCTATCCCTATGTTCTTCTTTCGAATTCTACTTAAGAAATTAAATCCTATATATGATTGTTGGAGTAAGTGCTAGCTTGGATCGATGAAACCTAACACAAGGTAATAATTTATTATATGTACGACAACGATTCATGTTTGTGTATGGTAGATAATGTTTCATGGAATTTAGAATATGAAGCATGTTCAGGTCATATACATGTATATTCAGGTCATATACATGTATATGCATAATCTATAGATCGATATGGTAGATAATTCCTTATATATACACAAATGATTATGTCGTGTGGGTACAGTCAAAAAAAGTTATGATGGCTAAGGTGACGAAGAAATGTGTGCGTATATAAATGCATTTACACAGTTTTTTCTCGCTCGATATATATTTGACCACATAATGTTTTAAGCAGATGTAAGATTTCCCGAGACTACATTTATTGCTCTAATTTGTTTTTGTCGGTTTTTGTCGCTGCACCAAAGTGAATGTACAATTTCTGCTTTTGTCTTTGATCTGTCTGAATTAACTTTTACAGCTTACACGACATATATCCGCACGACACAAATAGGTGGTGCTTGAATTTATATTTAAGACCAAAATTATTTGAAATAAACGGTTGCATATAAGAGCATTATTATTTTATAAATTTATACATAACAAAGAGAAACACCCAAATATGTAAACAAAATTTGTTCAGCAGATGTTTTGGAGATAGAACTATCTCATTTATTGGATGCAACCTATATGCGATGGCTCATTTAGGTGTGTTAGCTTGCTTGAGAATTAGCTTGCATCCGTATAGTATTAAATAGGCACTCTGTTTGTGCTGTTTTTTTAATAATAGGGCAATAAAGTTTCATTTTAGGTTTGGAATCAAATTTTAAAGGTTGGGAGATTAAAACGACTAGTTAATTAGTATATGTGTGTGTATATATATTACTACCTTAAAAGAGCTAGTGACTGAAAAGTTCTTAAATGTCTATACCGTTTTGACCTGTCACGCCGAATAATCAATTAACAAAAATCTAAAAAACTCAAAAGCCTGTTCATTTTGCACAAGTATCAATATATGATAACTTTACATATTAAAAAGGCATATGAAATGTGTAAATTTATCATCTATAGAGCGTTGGGTTTGAATAGTAGTAGTACTCTAGTACACAACAAATACTAGTAATAAATATGTTTTGATAATTATTAATCACAAAATAAATCAAGATTTGGTAAGCGGTACCACCATTACTTCTTTATCGTTTCTAATTGTTGTGTTATTTTTCACTGCTATACTTTAGATGGCCCCTTTTTAAAAAATTTTATTTTCATTTTGAAAATATTTGGATTTCTTAAAAACTCATTGTTTGAAGAATGTGTAAAGATTATTGTTCTCTACTCCAAGAAAGAAAAAAAAAAACACAACCCGGATTTACCATATAACTCTGCTTAGGCCCGTCAAACCGAAGTTTAAACTTTAAACTATTAGCCCGAATAAATTCAAAAGTTTGAAACTTAAAAGGACCATTAGCCGGATTGACATGTGTATCTATCCTTGGTTAGATTATATGATATGAATTCAAACCCTAATGATTTCCGAAGTTAAATCTGTCATCCTAATTTTGTGATAAGGCTTATCGACCCAATTCAGCCCATTTATGGAATATATCTGATGAGGCCCACAGTTTTTACCTGTCATTTAAGGACCCTCCCTCATCTGTTTCAGTTTTGCTAACAGGGAAACAAAACCGTAGAAAAATTGAAGAGGAATTAGATAATTGACTAATGAAAATTAGGAAACTTAATTATACATACACGGAATCCAGAATGAACAGAACAACAAAAATATGTATTTAGCTTAATTATCGTTTAATTTGCACCACCAATTTATGAAACGTCATCAAAATCAAAATATTACTTTTATTGTTGGTCAACTACTAATATAAAATTAATTAAAAGATATAGAGAAGAAGTAATCTTCTATCTCAACTCACCAAACCCTATAAAATGCGTATTAATCACGATTTAATTAATATAAATACATTTTCTTCTCACCTAATCAAAAATATTTCTCTCTGTCTCATACAAAATGGAGAAAAATTCTTGGGCGGATCAGTGGGACAAAAATCAATCATCGGGGAAAACGAAGGGTGACGGAGAAAGCGGCGGTGGCGGTGGTGGTGCGACGGCGAAATACAAAGAGAAGGTGAGGGCTGGATTAGGGAAGACGAAAGCAGCGGCGAGTTCGGGGTTGAAGAAGGTGAAGATAGGAACATCGTTAGGTCTTAATTGGGTCAAAGACAAGTATCACAAAACCACCACCAAGAACTGATTCATTCATCAATCTGTTCTTCTTTTTAAATTACATAAGAAAATTATGTGGGTTTGATTCTTACTTTCTTCTTAATCATCTTTTGCTACAGTTTGTGTAATTGGAGAGATTAAAGACTTTAGAAAATTATGTTGGATTCGTGTGATCTTTTTTTTTTTTAAATGGTTCTGTTGAATTGTTTGATTGGATGATATACTGCAAATCCTTAATTGGATTAGAAAGTTAGAAAACTCAAAATGAATTTTGATTTTAGATTTTAGATGACTCTTGATTGAAATTTGGATTCTTGGGTTGTGTGATGCGTTTTGAAGATCAGTTACTAAAACAATTTAAAATTTCTGTTTTTAAGTCGCGAGTTACAGAAATGGTTTATTGGACTCCATAACACATAAACCAAAATGGAATATTAGAATAAATCAGAACTAAAAAATTCAGTGCTTTGTTTTGCTAGGCTCGTTCTGTTCATAAAATTTTAGATGACTTATTGTTGTGTGCGCGCAAGTACGCTCATGAGAGATTGATTATATTTAGGCCCCCACATATTACATAATGCAATCTGGTTACTGTCAACAAATAAAAAGTTACCCTCAAAGTCGAGATATATTATTCATGGTGTATATAATTTCTCAATAATTTCATTTCACAAATTATATAATTAATTTAAATCACCCCAGTTTTTTTTTTGGTCATCAAAAAGGTATCTAGTTAATGCATTTA